>JAAWXA010000012.1:23929481-23973384 GCA_038090715.1 Florisuga fusca
GGGGGGGGGGTATAGACACCTTAAGTCTTCCAGTACTGAAAGGGAGTATAGAGAAAAGATGGGGAGTGACCCTTTATTAGGGAGTCTAATGATAGGACAAGGGGTAATGGCTTTAAACTGAAAGAGGGCAGATTTAGAGAGGATATTAGAAAGAAATTTTACTCTCTAAGGGTGGTGAGACAGTGGGACGGGTTGCCCAGAGAAGCTGTGGGTGCTCCCTTCCTGGAAGTGTTCAAGGTCAGGTTGGATAGTGCTTAGAGTAACCTGATCTAGCAGGAGGTGTTCCTGCCCATGGCACAGGGGTTGGAACTAGGTGATCTTTAAGGTCCCTTCCATCCTAAATCCTTCTGTGATTCCATTATTCTACTGGCACATGAGCACCTGAGCTGCTACGCATGCCAGCACATTTCAAAAGTGTGTTTCAATACTCAGAGACAAGTTACAGTACAAATCTGTTACAATCAGAGGAACAGATGGAAACATTTCTGAATTACAAGTAACATACTACTTGAATAGAAAAAAAATAGGAATTTCTTGATCTTTCATGGAAAAACAAAAATGTCTAGTCTTTTACTAAAACAAGAAAGGTTGTAATTTCATAGGCAGCCAACAAGACTTGAGAACTATGTCTGAATACTAACTAAGCATGCTCTTTGGAGATACCCAATATATAAATGAATATGGGCACTTCTATGATATAACTGTATTAGAAATAAAGTATTATTTCCACAACTGCAGTGTCCATGCCAAACCACCACAGAAAGACCAGAAAGGATAACAGAAAATGAAGACAGCCTAGACTCAGAGCATTAACCACACTCACGAACTCTCGGTGTTCCATGCATTCCATCAAAATGTGAAAAATATGACTGGACTGTTTCTGTCCCAAGCTGAATGTGTTTTGAATCATCACTAAGATCTCCTCCTTCACTTGAGGGCGCAGCTCCCTGAAAACCAGATATACAAGCAAAAAACAAGTATATTTTTAGCTACTTCTTACTAGTTCAAAAGACACCTCAGTAAAAGATAAAACTTGTACTGAGCAGAGACATGCAGAAATTAATTTCTGTTTCTTTACTGACTTATTCTTGCCTTTTTAAAACAAAACAGAGCAAAGGTATCCCATAATATAAATTATTATTTACATAGGCATTAATTCTGGCCATACACCTATAGTATTGTAAAGAAGACAAATAAAAAGGTAACCATTTTCAAAGTACTGCTAAATATCACTAAAGTTTAGAATTTTTTTTTTCTTTCAATAGTCATATAGCAATTAAATTAAACTCCTCATTGTTTGTTCAGTAGGCTTCATTTTGAGGCCACCTTTTTTCCTCTCATTTATCTTTGAAATGGTGGGATTTTTTTAAAAAACCAAAAATATGAAAGAAAAGGAAAGTGAAGAAAAAAAATTCAATACAACACACAAGGGAAAAACACCACTTGCCCTAAAACACTATTTAGAAAAGATAATAAAGAAATATTTAAGATATCAACTCTATTAAATGGCTCTCTTTCTTTAAATTGGCATGAACACAGGCCACCTTTTAAAATTTTTCCTTCAGAAGCCCTTTTGAGTTTGAAAAACTTTCAGGGAAATATTAATTGGTTATACAAATATATACGTGTATATATTTTTCCATTTTGGATGTAAAATTGTCATCAAGGTAGGTTTACTAGAGTCTCCAGCTGAGGTTGCATGGGAGGTGACAGCCAGTTTGGGTTACCACTGCAAAACCAAAACCAAGGAACCTTAGTTCTCTTCCTACTGCGGCCTACAGTTGCTCCTACAGCAACTAACCACAGCCCAGAAGTAAAAGTCAGCAAAAGACCACAGCAGGGTCATTATTAGAAGTGATGTAAGGGTTAATATAAAATGCCAGCTAGTAACTGTTTACAGATCATGTTGACCTTATAGAAGCTAACACAGAATACTTGTTTAAAGAAGCTAAGTAATAGTTTGAGGTAGCTATAACTTATAAGGGAAAATATGTATCTAACTAACAGCCTTGAAATAAGAGAGAGAGAACATTCCGGGCTTTAAGATAAAATATAGCTAATTCTGACAAAGCAACCTGGGCTGAAGGAATGTGCATGTCCAGAGAAGAAGGGGTGAAAAGTTTACCCAGAAAAAGACCTTTGCTTCATTTTTACTTCATCCCCAAGACCACCGACAACCACCACCAGGAGACACCACGCAAGTGCAGGAGGGAGGGGATTATGGAAGTGACCTCTTGGGACTAATGTTAATATGAAGCAGGAGTAGGTGATGCACATGTATAGGCGTATTGGGAAATCTAAAGAATATGTAAAACTTCAGTGTATGTAACAAAAGCCTGATTGCTAGATCAGTGTGCAAGTTAGGAGAAGAGATTGATACCCCTTGCAGCTGGCCCTGAAATAAAACATACGTCGCTATAACTTTCCAAGTTGTAGAGTTGTTTTCCACAAGTCAGAAGCACGAGAAATTACCTCTGTGGTTTTGAGACAGGATTTTTCAGGTGCCTCCCAATAAGGCAGACCAAGCAGAAGAAGCATTATACTACTTACCCCGTATCACCTGTGTGTTTGTGGATAAAAGCCAGGATATCTGCAGCTCTGCCAGTGCCCTCATAGACCACCACTGGAACAGCTGGGCTGGCCCTCATGTACTCCCACACCATTAGGATCACATTGGGGCCTCCTTCCACCACCAACCCAACTACAGGTACACCTTGGCCCATTCCTGTTTCAAAACACACCTAACCAGTTACAAGCAGGTCTCAGTCACACAAAAAACCTGAAACACTGGGCTAGTAAGTACTCATGAAGGAGTCTCATACAGGGTTCAGTAAAGAGGAAATAATGCCTTCATCACACTTTTCAAAGACTTCACAGAACTGCAACCAGATAAAAAAGACCATAAAAACCTCCTGACAAAACTGTAAGCAGCCCCAGCACTAGAAAGAAGAAACATTCTTCCGAATATCACTCTGCCCTTTATAATAGATCTGATGTGCAGGAACACTGACAGAGTTTGAAATGTTGTCAAGATCCATTTGCTTACCTACACACAGAAAAATAATCAAGCACTTCTTTACAGACCTCCTCAAAGTTTCACAGCACCAGGGTGGTTTTTTTAACAAACAGAAATAAATTTCAAGTAAGATGCCACAAAAATGGAAAACCAACAGAAAGTCTGACTTGCAACAACTTACAGTAAGAAAATATTTAAGAAGCTGAGTAAGATGCTCTAAATATAAACAAAGTAAAATGGGGTACATTTCTAAGTCTGTAAATACTGTAATGTGAGCAAATGTAGGAGAAAAGGATTCAACATCAGAACTCTGCTGATGTCTTTTCAACATATCTCAAGATTTAAATCACTAGGTAAGAGTGAACTTCCACATATAATTTATACTATATAGTATATAAAAAGAAATACTTGTCTATGTAATATATATTTACTTAATTATTTCTATACCATAGCTCAGATACTGTATCAGTAGACAATTGAAACTTTGAGACCTAACAAACAAACATTGGCCAAAGGAGTTCTTTTCACAATCTTTGTTTCTGTATCTGAGGCAGTCACAGACTTACAAAGTAGAAGAGTGATGAGGATAAAAGTAATGAATAGGGGAAGAAGGATTCAGATTCCACTGAGAAATCAAAATGTGAGTTAGCTCAGATGCACAATACTTTATAAAACTTCTGTCCTTCTAATGTTCATGATATTCAGAGTTCAAGACACATGTAAATAATAACATTCACCCACCATAACATTCTAAAGCAAATGAAAACATATAGCATGTAATAGAAAATGTCAAGTACTTCCATGACTTTCAGGATAGGTTTTTCTGTCATAAAGCTGACCATAAAGCAATACTCACTTGTGTGTATTTTTTGAAGTGATATATACTTCTCCAAATTCCTCCTAAGCATCATTTCATTCCCATATTTCCCTACTGTCCCATCATCTGCCATCAGAAAATGAGAATGCATACTGTTGAGGGTACTTAGCTTGCTGAGTGGATTACCAAGAGTCTGATACAGGCAAACTACCTAGGAAAAACAAAAAAAAAACCAAAAACAAAAATAAAAAAACACCCGACAAACAAACAAACAAACAAACGAATAAATAAATTCAAAGAAGCCAGTGATATATCATTATTTATGTTGGCTTGCTTGTATTTCTTCATCATATTGTGATCTTACAAGAGCCTCCATCATGCTTTTTCCTGCTTTACTCAAATATGGGTTTTCATTTTATTCTTAAGAGAAAAAAAAAACTCAATACCACAGAAAGCATTTCTGAGTAGGCTTGCAGTCCTTAGGCAGTGTCACTGCCTGCCTTTCTTGCTTACAGTTGAAACACAATGGCATGTTTTTCCTAGGTGCTTTCCCATTAAAAGCATGTGAGCCATCATTTGTCAGGAATGATTTCATGTTACTTGTCAAGTGCTTTTAGACAGTTATGTAGACTGTGCCCTCACATAGGCACTTATATAGAGTTCTAGTTCATTAATAAGAAACAAGCATACTAACAGCCTATTTGTGTATACCGTTAAACTGACTGCACATCCTGAATTACATTAATATAGAAATACGTCATTCGCAGCTACAAGAAAATTAACAAATTAATTACAAAAATTGAAAAAGGAATGGCTATTTCCTGTAAGAATAGAAATACTTATAAACTATTAATTTGCATACAAAAAGCAAAATACAGTGCCTCAACATGCCATGGAATTCTACTGCTGCATAAAATCCAAGCCTCTATTACTGAAAAAAAAATCATACCAGTGAAATGAAGCAAGCAGAAAATAAAGTATGAAAGAAAGCCATGACATCCCTTGAACATGAAGGCTTGTATTTTAAATATGTTCAACTCACATCTTTTCCAATTAGGTCCCTCTGGTTCTCAATGATGCCCCATGGAGGAATTCCAACAGCACAGATCTTTCTCAGATGTGGTGAGGCACGGCCTTTCAGTGCATCCCCCACATGCCTGGACACTCCTAAGCAGATAATTAAATCATCACTTTTCTTACACATTTGGAGACCTGCTGCATGACACCAATGAAAGGCTTCCCACCATCTAATTTATTTTATGTCTGTTTCAGACAGAAATAAACCATCCCACCTCACTTGTACATTTGATGTGCACTGCAGGAACTGTAAAGCTCAGATGTAATGCAACAATGCTGCAAACTCAACACACATTTGGAATTAATAACACTCATGTATGTTGCTAATGGTGCTTTCTACCGCCATTAGAAAATCATTATTTAAATAAATGTACAAAACAGTTTTCCTGTAAGGTCACTGGTTTGAATAAAAGTTAAAGAAGTAAAACTTTCAGAACTGCGGCTTACTGAGTTTTTGAGATAAATCTGCAGGGACTTTCAGATACAGGTTAGATAAACAGGTTATAGATTATTATAATTCAAAATTTCTTATTTATAAAACACAAGTTAAATTTGGATTTGCTAAGTCATTCAAAAACACCAGTCACAGTCCTCTGTATCTAAATATCTTTTTGAAGCAGATAAAATTGACTGCAAGTTCTGGTTATCTGCTATCAGTGTTTCTTATTACATGCAGAATACTTGCTGTTTAACTAAAAAAAATATTATTAAAAATACTCAGAATGCCTGTTAACAGTAGAGGAATGTGATTTCATTCTTTGTTATATGTATCTCCTTAAAAAAAAAAATCTTCATTTTGGGATAATATACAACGAATTATCAAGCAATTTCAATATATTTGCCCTAGATGTATATGTTCATATACAAAGAACGAACACCAGTGGAATACTGAAACAAAGAAAAACAATTACACTACCACTGTTGATGCCTTCTGTAATTATCCATGCTCCAGTAGTCTCAGCAGCCTTCACCAGTCCTTTGCTGAAAACCTGCTTGACCTTTGAAGGAAGCCTGAAATCTTGAATGCCTCCATGAACGGAGATCACTAGCTTTGGCAACTCCATCTGCCATTCTTTAACCATCAGGTGCAACAGCTGATCCAAATTGCTATCATAAGAGAGTCGAATATACTGGAAGAAACAATAGTGGGTAAAATAAGCATCTTTTACATACTACAAGGGAAGGAACTCCAACATCTTATTAAGTTCTCAGCATTAATGTCTGAAAGATATTGTGCAGGATTAGAAACTTCACACTACAGATAACATGAAAAGCACAAAAATACATCAATGAGCAATACAGACAGCAAGCCAGACTATGCTTAATCACAGTGAAGTTAAGGGTAAAAATGCAACACATATGCTCTACCATAATGTTTTAGATTTCCAAGATCTCTTTAGACAGACAATCTGATATTCACCTAGAACCACCTTTTGTCATTCTTCTGCTGAAATCACAGAAAGAAGTAGGACACATAAACCCAGCATCTGTTACCTTGGCATGGTAAGTGTGGTCTCCATCTTGAAAATTGATTGTACCAAATGCATCTGTTGGACTCGACTTTGTGTGGTTTTGCACAGACCATTCACCTCTCTGTGAGGCAGCTGGATAAACAGGCCAGCTACAGTCTGCTCCTGGGTGATCTCCAATCAGCCGTCCACAGCAACATCTTACATTAAAAATAAAAAAATTATTTTCTACAAACACACTTGCATTCATCTCTAGGACCTCCATCAGAATAGCCCAAATAGGTTTTTCTACAAAGGATGTTGTAGTTTGCTGACACAGAATGTAATAAAAATTAACAGCTGAAAAAAATAAATCTCAAAAATGTCAAAACATTAAATTAAATCATAAATATGTTTTGTTGGATGCTGAATTGTTCACTACCTGACAGACACTAGTAACAACTATGTGGGCTGGAGTAGGTGATCTTCAAAGGTCCCTATCGATCCAAACCACACTGAAATTTGGGTGACTGTAACAGTCTGAGAGTGCCATTTAGTTCTTTTGACTCAAGCAATGCAGTTCAAATTTACCGGTCTTCTATATGAAACTACAGAGGAGTTTCTTAGGACACCAAAGTTTGTTATGGTTATTACCACAAGTTACTGCTGCAATTTATTCTAAGCACTGAAAAAAGATCTAGAAGTTACTGACATTAATCAGGAGGAGAGGAGCAACTCTCATTCTAGAAAGGACTTCAGAGTAACCTTCATCCTAACCTTCAAACACCAGCAAAGTTCATATACAAAACACAAAACTGAAGTGCAATGTTAAATGAAATTTAGCAGAAGACTTGTGACATTTGAGACCTGTGACTGGGTGAGTAACGCGGATTCCAAGTTCATTCAGTTCTACTGTCATACAGGCTTTGATGGGCTCCAGTCTCTCCTACAGGATTAACTTCAATGTAATATATAGTGACATTTGACAGTCCAGTTTTCCTCTAGACATTTCAAAAGTTAATGTACTCTGGGAAATATCAGTATTGTCAACAATTCCAACCAATTGTTTTCAAAAGACCTCTAAGATCACCTCGTGAAACTGTCAACACCCACCTCCCAATAAGTAAAATATATTTATTAATATCTCTATCTCCATAGCCACTAGAGGATGTCCTGAAGTGCCTCATCTACATGGTTTTTAAACACTTTCAAGGATGGTGACTTCACCACTTCCTTGTGCATGACTGCTCTCTCAGTAAAAAAACTCTTCTTAATATCAAGTTCAAACTTTCCCTGGTGCAACTTCAGGCCATTTCTTCTACTCCTATCATTATTTACTTGAGAGAAGAGGCCTGCAACCACAACCTCCTACAGGTAGCTGTAGAGAGCAATAAAGTCTCCTCTCAACCTCCTCTTTTCTAAACTAAACATCCCCAATACCCTCAGCACCTCTTCATAGCACCTGTTCTCCAGACCCTTCACCAGCTTAGTTGCCCTTCTCTGAACTGAACGGAATGGAGAGAAGTTCTTCCCTTTAAGTCACTTAAGATACCAAAGAGCTTCCAACAACCCAAAATCAATGGCTGCCTTGGGACTCAGACAAATTACTTGTGAATATAGGGGCAGGTTAGAAATAAACAGTATCTTCAAAACTCTGAACAGTTATGTTGAGAAAATTTTCTGTGAAGATGAGTGAGAACTAGCTGGTGAAAGAGAAATAGACTAAAAATAACAAAGAAATAAACAAAATAAACAAAAAACCCAAACCCAAAGCACATTAAGAAAGTTAACTGCTTTAGAAACATACTTTTTGATACCCAGAAACTATGAAATTATGTTTGCACTCCAGTTTTTCAACACAGATAGGTTACATTTTATTGATCAATGCTCTGCAAAATCAGATTGGAGAAGGAAGCCTTGCACACTCCTGGTAATTTTTAACTCAATTGGAAAAAAAATTATTCTGTAGATAATTGAAGAGTTGTAGAAGTCTAGCACCACAGAAAAGACTTTAGCTTTATTGACATATGTATGATAATGGTTGGCTAGAAATCAGAAGGCAATATTGACTATCAAAAATGCCAGATTTCTGTGAAGCTAATTCAACATGGATTACCTAACCTAGACCACCTACACCTTTTCCCTAAATGCAACAAATAGCAGAATATATCACAAAAATCCAGGGACTTGCCAAAAGGAAGTCAGGCATGTACTCACAACTGAATTTTGGAAAAATGAAGAGGAAATTACCTGGGTGGGTGCAGGGAAAGACTCATAGAGGGCTTTAATTGCCAAGTTAGTCTAACTGAAAGTACTGAAGTACTGCTTGGTCTGGCTCACTGCATGACTTCACAAACATTTGCACTGTGGAGATGGCAAAAAAAAAAAAAAAAAAAAAAAAAAAATCACAAAAAAACATAGGGGACATGAGAGTTGCTTATCTGGGGACCTAAACTGGGTGACCCCAAAAGCAAAACCCATTGTAATTTTGCCTCCTCACAGGCAACCAGATCAAGCTCATAAGCTAAATAAAAAATATACAAGCTGCAACTTAGATAGTAAGCCATCCACACTAAGTCACTTGCAGATAAACAAATTTCTATTTCAAAAAGACTGTGAAGGACCAGCACAGATGGAATACCACTGCTGCCATTGTGCTGTCAAACAACATGTGGACTCAGTACCCACATTTGGAGTCACTATTTAGACATATCTAAATTAAAAGTGTTTCAGAGCAATGTAGCTGCAAAGCAGACAAAACAAGGAAAGAAGATTCAGATAAAATATGCCCTGGAGAAGCACAAGGCCATTGACTATGCTTAAGAATCTGCCTGCACGTATCAAAGGAAGGACCAGAAGAAAGAGATCATTTTGGTTTCAATACTGGTGTTCAGAGGACAAATTTATCAGAGGCTTACCTACTAGCAACTTTGTTCTAGGTTTTTTCTGCTTGTTTTAGGGGAATTAGAGTGTAACAGATACCAAAAGTTAGGAAAAAATTATCTTCAGGTAACAGATAAGTAAAAATATAAATATCCTATTGTTCTTTAGTCCTGAGCATATCTTCTGGACACTGTACTCCTCCTAGAGTGGTCTCACAATACCTAGACCTTTCATCCAGGAGTCACTTGAGAAGAGAGAGAACCAACAGCAGTCCAAACTAAATACTACAGTACCTTTCATAACTCACTTAGCTACCATATAGCACTGTCAGACTAGGAAAATACCACTGCTTGGAAAGACAACACTGAAAAGCAATCAGATTCATCATCAATGGATTATATTTTCTAAAATCACAGTTTCTAAAATCACACCATCAAACTATGAGCACAGAATGACTATCTGTCTCACACATAAGCAGCCCCTCCCTAGAACAGCAAGAGCTGGAGCAACCTGCCTTTTCAAAAGCTGACATCAGACAGAAAGGAATAACCATCTGACCAGAAAAACCAGTAACCTTGAAAGTGAGAGGCCAAATGAACATTGAAGTGTTTTATTAATTAGCATCATTTATACTATGAGATGATAAATGTCATCTCGTATCATTTGTGATATCATTTGTTCCATGGTCCAAGAGCCAGAGGAGGGCAGGGCCTGTCTCCTCTGCTTGGTGCTTGCTAATCCTCTCTGGGTGCAGCCTCCTGTTTGGGTCCCCAGAATGGGAACAACAGTGACAAACTGGTTGGAGGTGAGAGGAAGCCACCAACATGGCAGAGGGGGCCACTGTCCTGCAAGGAGAAACTGCGGAACCAGGGCTGGTTCAGATGGGGAAAGGGGCAACTTTCAGAGCAACCAACAGCATCCCCAGTACTGATGGCGATGGAGGAGACACAGCTGGGCTCTTCACAGTGGTGTGTGGTGGGAGAGCAAGAGACAGAAACACAAGTTGGAATACAGAAGATTATTACTGGAGATAAGGAGAAGCTTTCTCCCTGGGAGGACAGCTCAGCAATGGAACCAGGGCCTAGAGATGATGTGCTGAATCCATCCTTGAGGATTTTACACATCAACTGCATGAAGTCTTTAGCAGCCTGGGCTGAACCCCTGGCTGAGCCTGGGCTGGGACTGGAGAGCTCCCCAGGTTCCTGCCAGCCTGAGTTAACCTGTAATCTTGTGAATAAATCATATGCCTTGATGGAAAATATGTTTGCAATGACTTCACCTTCTTTCCCTTAAAGAGTCACTAAGCTCCTATTGAAGGGGGGAGCAAGGTCAGTAATGCAAAAGCAAGCTCCTGGAAAAGTCACACTTTAAGCATCAAGGGGAAACAGGTTAAAGTATCTGCAGTAGCCAGACCACAAAATTAGGCAGCACTTTAGAGACTGTCCAAAAAATGTTCCTAAAAAGTCAGATAGAGAACACCCAAGATGTGTAAGGATGCAGAAGTTCTGCACCACATTCCTGAATATTCACGCAGATAGACCCACCTAGGTTCTTTATGCAATGTATTTGTGAGCACTGCACTGACAAGTAGATAAAGGGCATTTCAACACACCAGAGAAGCATGCACAAAGGTGCCAGTAAGTTACTCAGATTTGATTAGCAACTACTAAATGGAGTAATTCTACTTAATATTATCAAATAGTTGCATAACCCACTCATAAACTGTTTGCAGACCTTGGAAGTTCTCCACAAGAAATCATTAACAGATTTCATTTGCCTACAGTATTAGGTCAAATTGTAGTAGGCATCAAGTACATTCACACCAATTTTGGACTGTTGTTGAAAATTACAGGTACAGTTTCATTGTTGATCCAGTAAGTACAACACAACCAGGTGTAACACTCATGTGAAAATTATTTCCCCTTGTTAGGAACAGCAGAAATTCTTCTAGAACAAATCCTTGTGTAGACCTAAAGGTATACAAGGACACAAGAACAGGTAGCATTAGGCTGACTGAAATGAACATCATATACCCACATATAAGTTCTGCACTTACAGACAGTTAAAAAAATAGCATTTACATGGATGTAAAGCCCATGAAAATGCTCAATGAAAAGTGAAAGAAACAACTATAAGATAAAACCTCACAAAGGTAAAGGATGTCTTTGGAGAAAAAGGTGAAAATAAAAAATAAACCCACCCTTAAGGGTGCACATCTCCAGTTTCTCTTTCTCCATCTTACACTGTAATATTCACACTCATGCAGCTAAAATGTGCTTGGTTTGGAGGCTGATTTGGGAGAAAGATAATCTTGGTTTGGTTTTCCACCCCCTGACATTAATTTTCATATCAATGGTCCTCCCAGACCAAACCACAACATGGTGATCATGGGGGGGTGAAGGGAAACAACTGCAGAAATGCTGTGGTCTTGATTTAGACAGGATTAAGCCAGCATATATTGAAGCACAACTTTAGCTTAGACACCCACAGGGGTATCTGCAGGTTAGCAGGAAGCATTAAAATCCTCTCTGCATTTCTACTTCCAGAACACCTGCAAACGTTTGTGAATCTCTGTTCTGCTCTAACGCAAAATGATCACACAAGCCCTCTCTCAGAGGAAGCTGTCTCTTTTTGAACAGATGCCCCACAGATCATTTACCTTAATTACAAGGCCAACACCATTCTGTATATTTGACTTTTACAGTGACCTGATTTCAAGTAGTAACTTAATTGCTTTTTGGAAAAACGTGACTCTTGTTTCCATAACTCTTAGAAGAATAAATAAAAGGTGAAACATGATAAAGAAAATAATTGTCCTCATGCAGGTGACAGTACTACTTAGCTCCAGCTCCCTAGTCATTAATTATCAGAAAAGCATTGTCTTCAGTTGGTTCAGCCTTCAGAGGCCTTTAACAAAAAATAAATGCCAAGTAAAGCTAAAATTTTTGTTCCAACAATTAATAATTTATCAATTTCTTGGGAACACCAGCTGAATTTCAAATGTTGTATTGAAAACAACTAATTAAAACAAGACACAAAATACTAGCTGTCTGAAAAAAAAACCACACACAAGTTAAGAGGACCAAAGTGATGTAATTTGTGCAGCTTGCCTTTTGAAATGCCCATTGTAGAGATGAAAAAAATCTTCAGAAAACCTTTAGTCAAGAATATTTCTAATACTCTCTTACTCCAGCCTTTATCAGATTCTTCCTCTTTCTTTAATTCTTACCATTCCCCATTGTTTTGGATTCAGTCTCCTTCATGTCAGTCAAGACATAGCTAGAATTGTCTCCCATTTAAAGACCTATTTCTGCTTATCATTCTTCAGAAGATTAAGGCAAAATCAACCACACAAAGTATTTGGATAAAATTTTCTATTCCCAATAAATTACAGGTTATCACACAATTTATTTTATGCAAATCTTTGCTAAACATTCTCCCAAAAATGTTGCTCTGACTAGATATCTGAAAGATTACTATTGTTTTCCTTACTTCCTTGACTAGGAATATCCACCACTAACTTTACTTCATTATAAAAACCATAGATATATATTTATGCTTTTCTACCTGATTAAATTCTGGCACACCTGGCATCCTGCAGGACACCTGTGAGAAAAGATGGATAATTAATATATGCTCATATAAAAGAATACATCTGTAATGGTATCAATAAAATATTGATTCATCTGTGACAAAATTCTCATCAACAGCATTAAAGGCTATTTTATTCCGCACTCACCCCTGGAAGATGTGCTGGGTAACTTCAGTGATTTCTTTGGAATTTTACAGACCAGACTGTACGTCAAATTTGCATTTCATAGATGACTTATCTAACTTATCTGCTCTGCATTATCCATGTGTCCAAAATAGTATTATCAAAATGACAAGCTTACAGCCTCAGAACATGATTTAATCAAGTCTATTTAGGCAACACCCTCTAGATACACAATCAGAAATACCAAATTATGTTTGCTTTCTCAGGTCCAAAAAAACAAGTTGAGGATTTGATCTTTTCACACTCTATGCCAGCCTGAGCAGAAACCTCTATCCCAGAAGACTGTAATCAGCAACAAGCATTATTCTGAGGAATGGAAAAAATGGTGGTATAGGATTTAGAATTCTTGTGCCGCAGTAATTCCACGTATTCAATCTCTCCATTAACAACCATACCAACAACCATACTACAGTTTTGGTTATTGGATGGAGAGAAACATGTTTAAGAAGCCTAGGAAGGTCAGTGGTTACCAATTTCTAACTCAAACAAACGGTATCATTTAAAACATGCTGGTGACAGTGACTATAAAAACTGGTGACTATGAAAACACTTTAACACCACGAGTCACCAACTGAGGCATTGAAAAACAGCAAAGAATACACACAACACCCATAAAAATTATTATAATTATTTCTAAACATAACAGAAAGAAAATAAAATTCATTGTTTTACCTGTGGGGATCTTTTGTACTGGGAATGATGTGTGCACATTCTCTTTTACTGAAGACCTCTTCAATCCAGGATTTGGGGGACTGAAAAGACAATTAAAATGCAATTGTCTTAGTGAACCTAAAAACACAGGGCCAAAAATTGTACTATAACATCTACATGGTTGTATACACATAAAATGTAACATTTGCCATCACTATGTTAGATGAAACCAAACACTGTAAGCTGAAGCCACAGCTCTAAACAGTCCGAACCTTTCACCCCCAAGCTTTGCTCAGCTCCACAGAAAGATCAGTATTAAAATTTATTCCCACTCCTCTCTAATAAACATGAAAATTGTTTATTTTGTTTGGTTTTGTGGGGGTTTTTTGGTGTTTTTTTTAAGCTGAGTTGGAAGGGACCCACCAAGATAATCAAGTCCAACTCCCGTCCCTGTGTGGGGCACCTCCAGGATCACACCAAGTGCCTGAGAGTGTCACCCAAACACTGCTTGAACTCAGGCAGGCTCACTGCCATAACTGCTTCCCTGGGGAGCTTGTTCCAATACACGTACCACAGCAGAAGTGAAAAGGATAAATCAGAACTGCTTAAAGGACTGAACTTGCCTTCTGCCAGAAGACTAGAAATACTAGGGTTGTTAAGTGTCAAAAAAAGCAAGATAATTTTTTCTTTACTTGAACGAGACAGTTTATTCTTTCTCTAATACTCTTAGAAGAGTTAAGAATAGATTCATTCTGGTTATGTGTAAGATGAACTAGGACTATGGTGAAATGAAAAGGGACAAAAGACTAGACCTAGCACTTAGAGTGTATGTCAGCTGTTCTTTTCCACTGGCCTCCTAGAACACTGTGACCACAGTGAAACCTGCTGCAGCCTAGTAAACTGAACAATCACTGTGGTACAGAGATTTTTTTTTTCCAAATAATCTCGGAACCTTTCTCTTCAGGTCTATCAGGATTAAACTATCTGGAAAGAATGACAGTTTCTGGATGCTGAACTTTGAAATCTCTGGGACTGACTTTAGAAAACCCCCAAAGCAAATTATTAATTTTTTTTGTCATCAAATGATTTTTTCATGTCTTCAATGAAACATTAAATAGATGGATATTTTATCATAAAGTGTAAACATAATTATACCAGCTAGTATTGTCTTACTCTTCTACATGTTCATCTCACTATCTGTTGTCTACCTTACACATGGAGAGCAAACTCTCTAGGAAAGGGCACAGTAGGGTTCTGATTTATGATTAGGCATACAAACCAATAGTAACCAAACAATAAATATCTATGCCTTATTCACTCCTCATGTTTTAAAACAATTGTTCCTCACAGAATGTCTACCCTATAAAAATAAGTAAGTACTTGTCTCCATACTTTTTTGTAAAACATGCCTTTTGTACATTGACTTAGAAAATAATTAAATTCATGAGAATGCCAGTAATTCAACTTCAACAAGTAATGGAAGTGTTTATGGCTGAAGTTCAGCAATAATTCTTGCAAAGGAGAACACCTCTTTTTTATCTGCTGGATAGAGTTATGTTTCTTAATAAGCAGGCTCATTTGAGGGTTTTTTTACTTCAGGTTCATGTCCTTAAATACACCCTTATAATCTCCCAGCCAGTCACGCAGTTATGAAGGGTCACAAGCTACCTGAGTGAACTATCAGCTTCTCTGCAGATGGGGACCCAGATTCCACCAAGATTAATGAGAGTCCTGCCTTTGGTTTTAAAGTACTCTGAGACAGGTTCCCACTGACAAAGATGAAAGAGATAATTAAAAAGAAGTTTTCTGGCTTTGGTGTGCATGCATATTCTTCTCAGAGCAACTAATTGAATTTCTAGTTGAGCTTCAAATGAAGGAGCAACAGCATGGAAGACCTTCTGGGCTGGACAGAGCACAGGCACTCAGGAAAATTAATTACCTTATAAAGAGACCTACTGAAGACAAGGTGCTAAAATTAAATCCAGACAAATGCCTTGTAAATGGTGAAGCAAACTTTATTACCTGAGGGCAGGCATACAAAACCTTTCAGTAGTATTCTTGTTAGGAATCAGTGATGTATCATGTTTAACTAAACAACTTTATTCTAGTTGTTTGAGCTACTGAGCAAAAAAAGTGAAATGTTTCTTATATTACAATACCCTCAGACTCTCATTTTTCCAAAACCCACTACTCTTTCTGGTAACTGGCTTTCAATCAGAATTAGGGAACAAAAAATCTTTCTATGTTATGGGATGCTTTGAATACGAATGAGCTTTATTAAACTTTTTGTTAACAAGAACAGGTGTGACAGAAAAGCCAAGAGGCTGACAAGCCTTACAGCATCTGCTGAGATAACATGCTCAGTCTTGTACGAGAAGAAACATCCAACTGCTGTCGGTTTGATTTAGTAAGAGCTCTAGTATTTCAAAGTAATTTTGAGCAATCTGTTAGCATTGCACAGTCTCAGGTAGCTTCCCTTGCGCTAGTCTACCTTCCGCATGACATATTCTGGAAAACAAGTTTTATCTGGGTATCTTTCCAGGTGTGAAGGCCAGCACTGGAGATAAACAGCCAACTGCAACAGAGATTCCACCTGGGCAACACCAGCAAAACACGTTGCCAGATGAGCAAGGCACTGCCACTTAGCTCATCCATGCGTGAGTACACTTGAAAAGAAGCGTCAAAGAATTTTTTTACCTCCAAAGCTCAGTGTTCCTCATCATAAAGTTACACATAAAGACAAAACACGAATCAATCATTTTAAATGGGGGACAGGTCATCTGGTAAACAACAGCTGTTCAGTGTGGTTATTTCAAACCAAAATATGACTAAACTTACAGTCCTCAGGGATGGCAATATACTGTGTAAGCTAAGTTAAAACATCTAAAACAGGAGATGAAAAGGCTTCTATTCTACTATCAGCTTTTTGAACATCTAAGCTGTCTCCTAAGAAACGTACCTTGTTTAACACATTCTCTTGTTTTAGATTTCAGACGGTGGTTATGATTTGAGACAAAAATATCAATGCTTAAAATTCTGTGTATTTTGTGTTTTCCTTTTCCAGTTTGTGCATTGTGTTTTTCTAAAACTGAGACAGTACAGGCAGCAAACAACACATGTCCCAGCTGATCAGGAGACTCTAGTCACCATGAGTCAGGTTCAAGGTCTGATTAAGCCGATGGAAAAACTCCTATAGCTTCAGATCACATGCCATGTACCTAACCTTGCTACTACAGATTTCACTGAAAAAATTCCCATCTGTTTCAGATGAACAAGGTCACCAAGAAGTTTCTCTGACCTTTGAATCTGGAATCACCACAGACGCACCGCACCCAGTGGCACACCCTAGCACAACATTCATCTCAGTTAATACTGGGATTCTCAGTAAACAGGAAAGAAAACAACTTTTCAAAGTGCAATTGATAAAATATTGGGAGTTTTCACTCTGCTCTGAAAACATAGTATCTACCCATACAAATATTTCAACATAAACTTTCACTGATTTACCTAGTCTGAGAGAGCCCTATGCTGGGCTCTTCTACCTCCTTGCTTCCTCTAATTCTTACATTTAAAAAATCAGTACTTGGACAACTTATAATCTGCATACCATTCTGATGAAGTCTGTAATTTTAACGTTTATTTTCATCTCAAAATGGCAAACATGTGAAAACATCACAAAACATCATACACAAAACCTACCATGTTTTTCCATCATGCACAAAACCTACCATGTTTTTCTTTAATGACATTCCAATTAACAACTGGAAAAAATAAAATACAAGACTGTATCCCTGTTTCATATTGTGAAGCACAAACTTTGAAACTGAAACAGCCATTACATATTTACTCTTATTCTTAAATATGTAAAATTTACATTGTAACAATAATAATTCACTTCTTAATCTAAGGCTTTGCTTAGCTTTCTAAGCTAACTATAACCAGGAAAAGGGTTTTAAACCATCACTCGTTTTACACTCATCCATGACTTAAGGGCTGAGCAAGTAACAGTGAAAAGAGCAGACTTCTGAACTGCTGTTTGCTCTTGGCTCCTAGTTTTGTAAAAGATCACTATAAAGTGTTTATCTCCTTTCATAAAACTCTGTATAACTTTTTAAATCATCTATCGTTTAACTAAACTGGGTGACAGAGCACTGGAACAGACTGCCCAGGGAGGTTGTGGAGTCTCCTTCTCTGGATACATTCAAAACCCACTTGGACACACTCCTGTGTGACCTCATGTAGGTGACCCTGCTCTGGCAGGGGATCTTTCAAGGTCCCTTCCAACCCCTAACTTCCTGTGATTCTCTGATAAACTTCAACAAATTAAAATTGCTCTTGTTGCTACAGTGAGGTAGCAACACCTGAGTTAGGATCAAACCAAGTCCGTTCTACCACCAAACCCTAAGGGAGAAAAAATACACCTATGTATTCCTTTTGACTAGCAAATTGATGTTCTGATATAAAGAAGACATGAAGCTAAGATTATATTGCTATTTTTCTTTCAATTTTCCTTCCACAAAGTCCTGAGACCTTTGGGAGTTTTGCCTTTTCATTTCTTGCCAGTATGAGGATTAGGATTGCTGCTTATACTTCCCTGACACAAAAGAGGCTTTGGAGATTTCTAGACTGATTTAGTCAATGGAGTGGCAAGAGTTTGGCTCTGAAATTTAAGGCACATGAGTAGTTTTTAGAAAATTGCTTTTAATCACTTCTCTAATATCTTCAGTGTCTGAGATCCTTGCATAATACGGTATTAAAGGGACGCTGTCAGGTCAAATTTGGTTAAACATAGGTCAAATTGTCAAAAAACTGCCAAAAAATTAAGTTTTCCAGAAGGAAAGATATTGGAGCTTAACATTTAGAAAAATATCTGCACCGCTCGTTTCTTTAAAATCATTGCTGACTGGGAGAGCACATAAAACTTAAAAAACAAGCCTAGCACAGAGATAATGCATCCCCCAAAATTCAGGGGAGCCATCAGCAAGGTGGGTGACCATGTTGCTATCCCTGAGCAGTTATGCATCACTTGGCTCACCTGCCTCAGAGGACGGGGTGATGTGGCTCTGGGATCACCTGCTGTCACCTGGTGCCCTCACTGATTCCACCACCCACCCATCCATCGCAAATGGGGGAGTACGCTGATTTTTGCTGCTGCTTTCTGCTGACCCGGCTCATCCGCTCCAGAGCACTAGCCAGAGTCAGAGCCTTTAGATGCACTGCACCAATTAAACACTGATAAGTAGAGGTTAATGGGCATTTGTCCTGCTCTGGAATTAGCTTCACTAAACCAAGATCTGCAAGAAATATTCAGTCCCTTCAAGACCAGACAATAAGCACTGTTCATAGGTTGAGTACCAAACTCAGGAAAACTAGGTTACACTGCCAATACTAAACAAATTTGTAGCACCATTAGCTGTACTTATGTCCTCTTTGGTGTGAAAGACACAGCTACACACATTTTCTAATGCAACAGCATTAGACCCTGCTCCAGACACTGTTCATTTCCCTGCAAAAGGAAATGCAAAGGCACACCTCTCTGTGTCAGAATAATTTCATCCATTATTTTATATGTAATCATTTATTGGACAAAATGACAAAACAACAGCAACTGTCTTCAATGACAAATTACAGATCCAGACAGGGACAGATAATGAGAAAACATAATGGCTAGCCCATTTAGATTACAGGCTAGTTCATTTAAGCAAAGAACAGTTGTGCTGGAAACTAGCCAACATAATCAAGTTATATATCACTTACTGAAATTGCAACAAATCTGTACTGACAATAGAGAGTAGTAATTTATATCTTGTGTCTTAGCCAAAACAAAGTTGAAAAGTGCTGCCAAGCTCCATACCTCAGTTCTGCACACGCTGTGTGTGTAGTGGATCCTCTACACACACTTTTCTAAGCCACTTCTCAAGAATTTGGGTATTCCTAAAGATCTTAACTAATATTTTTGCATTGCTAAGCATGTTTGGTAGAATTTTTGCCAAATAAAAACATAGTAATATATCATATAACTCCTTCTTTGGTTATGAAATTTTTTATTATTCTCAAGATTATTAGATGAAGACAAGTATTCATTAAATAGCAACACATAATTGTGGGGCTAAGAGATTTGTCTCAGGAATCCAGTATACATAAACAATACCTATCAAGAACCTTTACTGCTGATGTCAATAAGTAGAAATACTCAGAAGATCTATAACTCTTTGCTAGTGCCTGGGAATGAGGGAGACACCATTTCAGGTGAAAGCATACTTAGAGAAGTCAGGGTAGTGTAACCACATCTTATTCAAATACAAAGCAAGGGGAAAGGAAAAACTTCCCATTAGTACAGCCACTGTAAGAGTCCCACCTCTGTGTTCAGCACAGTGTCCTTAAATACCTTAAATGCTTTAAAAAATTAACTACACATAGAGCAAGTAGCTTGTAAGAACATTAGTTACCTGAAATGCAGCCAGAGTTCTTGTAAGCTAACATTCAAGACTTATTCACAAGACCTCAGCCTGTAAGTACAGTGGTATCTCTTGAACTCTTACCTCTGGGAACTTCCCATGAGTTACAAAAGCTAAGGTGGACTTGCAGGTATCATCATTTTATGCATAGTAATTCTGAAGTTAAAAACAGGACTGCAGAAATATTTCTGCATCCCATGGCAGCTGGTAAATTACTGCCAGCCTTAAAGAGACTTTAATAGGCTGTCTTGCATAAGCTTTTCAGGGCAGGAACTTTCTGGTTCTGCATCCATTATGTGCATGCTTATAGAATGAAGTAATTTAACAGCTGACTAACAAACACCACTTTGAAACCACACAGGGTTGAAGTGCATTGCAGAACTCCAGGGTCATGTACGATAACATATGAACTCAACATGAGGTTTTCAACAAACTATTAGGTCTTCTAGAATTTTCTTGTGCTCAGGCTATGCTGTCCGAGGACTACAGTCTTGCCTTTAACACAGACATGTGTTAATACCTGCTAATAACTAGAATCTTTCGCTACTCCAAATTTTGTTGCCTCTTCCTTTGCCCAGGTGTTCAGGACTCAGCATATCTGTAAAAATACTGCACTGTAAGTAACTGAATTTGACAGAAAATGTCTTCATTACATTTCAAAAGGACTCACCAAAGAATTGGGCAAATAATTTTATCTGAATGTCTCCACTGACATTCAACAGTCCACTGTTCCCAGTTACGAGACAATTATCAGTTAATCCCAAAATGCCTTTGCAGCCAGACTGCAGATTCAATAGCACTGAAAAGTTTTCTGTTTTCTCCTTTTGAAGATATCACTTCAGGTCACAGTAGAATTTCTGTGATTATTTCCCAGTAATTAATTCAAACAGATCCATTGTAAACATTCTCAGGTCTTTAGGCACACTACCTACACTAATAGAGGACAAGTCATATGTACTAACAGGGTAAATGTAGAGAGAAAGTAGAACTTGTTAAAACTCTTCACTAGTACTGAAGAGAGATTTTATCTTAGATTTACCCTTAGCACAAATGGAGAGTATGTCAGCTACTCAGATGTACATAAATTCAGCCTTCAAACAACAGAGTGCTATGGTATTTTCTTTCACATTTTCTGGATTGAGGCCTTATATTGAAGGTTCATAAAAAATTTTCCAATATTTTGATCCCAAGCTCAGCCAAGAAAAGGAAAAAGCTTTGACTGCTTCAGTCTTCCCAATATGTTACATCTGATCTCAGAGCATATCACCAACACAATTGGAAGAATATGTCTGAACACAAATAGCAGTGGGGTCATGACAAGAAAACACAGAAAATACTAAATACAAAATTCTCACCCTTCCCGAGAAGTTCCAGCTTGACCCCTGGAGCACAGAGAGATAAGAACAGCCTTACTTTACTATGCCTCTTTTGGAGACAAGAGTTGCAGGGTTTCCTTAATGAACACTGATAACTGTCTCACTGACAATATTTTGCAAGTCAGTAGAAGTATTCATATCCCAAAGAAAATCAAGCATTTTTTCTTCCAATTGCAATATAGTCAGAGAATCCCACAAATCAAGATACCTCACGTGTCCCCTTTGAAGTAATATTGCTGCAAGTCATTTTTGAAGGAGCTGAAAATCCCAGGCAGCCCACAGAAAATGACACTTCAAATGTATTGGTCAGAGGGTCAACACAATGCTTCAAGCCTTGCTCGGTTCCCATTGTGGGATCACTGGAAGCCAGTGCTGTTTCTTTGTTCAGCACTTGATGTTAGCAAATAGACAAACAACTTGCTTTATTTGAAACTGAGCCTCACCTACCTGGGACTGAGCAATCACAGAGGTCAGCAACTCACTGCTGTTAAAAACCTATTCCTCCATGAAAGGAGTCAAAATTACACAGCACAAAGCTCTTCCCAGTTTAAGCCTGGAGGTGGAAGACAAGGTAACTACCTGCTGGTAAATTTCAGAGCTTTCTATTGGTTGTTTCATATTTTCACAATGCAGGGGTTAATATTGATAATTAATAGAGAGAAGCAATTCAGAGAAGAATTTCTCTGAAGACAGGACATGTATGAAGGGGAAAACAAATCTAATTTGCAAAATTCAGCTGGAAGAAGTATGGAGGGCACCAATAAGTCACAGCATGATAGCGATCTCTATTAAACTGTAAGACTATGAAGTTTGAAGGTTACCAGTAACCCACATAGCTCACCTCTGGAGCCACATGACTGTTCACTGCCACTCCTGTCAGCATTGCTCTTTTTGCTTCATTGCTTATTTCACTCAGTAATAAAATCTTTTTGTGGTCTTGACAACTGCATACATCTGCCCCCCCACACACTGTAAAACAGGCAGACTCACAGACTGAAATGCCATTTTCCAAAGAGAGCGGGAGTACAGCATGGATGAGTTCTGAGGAGACTTCAGGCATGGTGCCACCTCTGCATTTCTCATCTGGCTTCAGCTCACAATGTTCCTTGGCTCTGCCCTCCCCACCAACTTGCAAAAGAAAAAATAAAAAAAGCTTTCCTTTGTGGTGCTGTCTTTCTTGTTAAACGTAAATCACACTGTGAACTTGCTGAACACCACAGCCCCACAAACAGTTGCCTTGATCCAGCTGGAGGAAAACCCAGCCATGGCCTGGGAACAGCCACCAGGGTCTGTGGAGACAGACACATCCTCCACTGCCACAGATGCCACCTGCACACACCCTCAAGATCTCCACCAGGACATTCCATGCCTTTGTCCTAGTGTGCCACGACATATTCTGCAATGTCAGCCTCCTCACCTGGTTTATTGCACTGCAGACTGCACCAACAGCCAAAGGGACCCCAAAGGCTTGGGTTTGCTAAGGGCCAGGCAGCGAAGAGCAGCTGTACCTGCTGTCTATGCTGGGCTGGATAAGATGACCTGGCAGCCACTGCCATTTCCTTCCCAGAACCAAGCAACTCCTGCCCCCAGCACACACCAGGCTGTGCCCCCAGGCACACTCCCTGCAGCCGTAAAGGTCTCTCTCTATTCCACCTCTGCTCACCCACTGGGTGGCAGCCCCAAAACCCACCCAAACTCCCAGCAGCATTCCCTGCTAACCAAGCTGCCTGGCTGCTTCTGTGTTCAGAAGGTCTCATGAACTGTGCTGGTGCAGGGGCTGGAGCCAGGACAAGGAGGACACTGGTAGAAGCAGGGACAGGGAGAGCTGGGAGGGATGGGCATGCTGGCACTTCCATCCAGCCCTCACGAAGTGCCCGTGAGCCAATATGTGGAGGGATTGGGTGTATTTCATGAGCACTTGGGAGTAGTACTAGTAGAAGCTCCTCTACCCCTCTTTGGAAGTTAAATTAGGCCAATAAAAAATAAACAAATGCAGTAGTTTGTATTGCTAAGATTGTGATCAAACCTGGGGTTGTTCCACCCCAGCCAGGCTGGTAAAAATTCATATCTGAAGTCCAGCCTCAGCAATACAGCCTGACCCAAACAACGTTACAGTCATAACTTGGATGTGGCCAAGTCCCTCATCTTCCCAGTGTAATCCTTAGTACTATATAGCAGCTAGGAAACCACTTTTACAATGACAATGAGTTAATTTCTTTATACCACAGGGCTGGCCATGACTGTTTACCAAGTTCCAGCCCATTACACCTGGAACCACCTAAGGCTGGGAGGCAAGCATCTGTCCTGTCACAGTTCCTGTGCAGTTTCATCATTATGGACAACACTGATGAGGGCTGAACACAATTCTCATCAGTAAAACTTAATAATTCGGTAAAAAAACAAGCATCAATTTCATTAGCAACCCAAGGACACTTGATCTGGAAAAAGTGACAAGTTTTCAGAACAGCAGTTGGTTTTTAAAAAATCCTTTTTTTGACTTGCATTCATCAATATGCAGGATGCCAGCACCCAGATTCTGTCCTGGTGAAAGGAACAGCAAGAAATACCAGAAATTGATTTTAGATGCTTCCTTCTGGTCCCATACAATGGGCAAGGGGAACTGAATAATTTCATCAGCAACTGCACTACAGTAAAACAACATCATCCCCTAGGAAAGCAGGAAGACAAGTGCTACGCAAATCCTGCCTCTCTTGTGGATGAAGCACTTTGAAGCACATCTATGGCCCATTAAGGGGGTATCTTTCAGGACTGGCAGGAGAAGGTTAAAACCAGCTCTTAAAAACTGAGGTGAAGTGTTAAGAGAACACAAAGTAAAAGAACTGGTAATTCAAAGCGTACAGAGTGGTTCACACGGGTTTACTTAGTATGGATGTTACACAGAAACATGTTCACTTTTTACAGGAATCAGGGAAGCTTTACGCAACAGTTGATAGAGACAGTCTGAAAACAACACCAAGGAAAGATTGAAACTACCTAAAATCAGAGCCACCTAAGATTCACCTTATGCGGTGAACTGCCTAAAGAGTCTCACACTCATTTGTGTGAGAATTTTGAGAAACAACAATTTTGAGAATTGCAATTCTCAAAAAACCAATTACCCAGCTTGGACAGACCACCGCTCCAGATAAGCAACCTAAAGCCCATACATTAGTTTGTTGGTGGTAACATGTAGGGGGACCCATCTCTTCAGCTGACATTGTGCTGTTGAGTGTAAAATAAGTTTAAATTATCTGAGCCATGAAAAAGCAGAATGAAAGAGTGATACATTTAGGAAAAAAAAAAAAAAAAGCAGGAAGAGTACATGTACGATTGAACTATGAAGAACACTGTGAAATATGTACTACTGTACATAGTTGACATGGATTTTCCTTGTGGAAAGGTTTCATTCAGCTTCAACAGATGTATACAGATTATATCAACACTGACAGACACTGCAGACGGGGTGCCACAATTCAGCATCGTCTCTGCCACCTTATTTGTAGCCCCAGTCATGTAAAGAATTGTGCTTGTAACAACCTAAAGTGTTTGTCCTTCTCTTGTTACTGCTGCAGCCTTCCCCTGACATGGTACCCCAATACCACTTTAAAGATACCATTATCAAACCCTGGCACAGTTCTGTATGATTCTTATGTTTTCTTCCCGATACTGGTTATTTCCAGGAAAAACATACTTCAGTACATTCACTGTTGGGTAATCTCTGAGGCCCTGACCTTGTAACCACCAAGAAACCTTCAGCATTTGTGCCTTATCAAGTAATAAAACAATTAAAGAAACTTAGGTTCAAACATAACCAAACCTATTTGCTGCTCATTATGGTTTTTTTTAATATTACTTTATAAGCCTGCTACTACTTTAAATAAGAATTTTATAACATAAACCTATCAGAGTCTTTAAACTGATTTCACTGTAAACTAATTTTCAATTTAAAAAAAAAAACTAAACACCAAACCCATCGATGATGCACCTAAAACCTCATTTTAGCCTCACATCAGTATGTGTTTATTCTCCCAGGAGTTCCAAACTACACTAAATCAATAGGCCCTTTTTTTTGTTAAAAAAAAAAAAAAAAAAAAAAGTTTGTGTCTTAAATTCTGCTATTCACAACGTAAAACCCTAGCTCATTTTTAGTGCACAGTCCAATACTGTATATTTGGAAAATTATATTCATAAACAGAAATACAAAGTATATTTGTATTCTGTGTATATATAAAAAAAAAGCTTAGCCATCACCATGGTAAAAAGACTTACTAGAGCCAGAAGCACTTTTTCTTGCACAAACACGTAACATTTTTCTTACATAGACCCCTCATAACCTTCATGTAATTCAAATGAACTGCCACAAAATCGCCACGCCAGGATGCCGTGCCGACAGCGTGGGCAATCCTTTTTACTGGAAGTTTTTCGTGGCTACTACATACAACCCAAGCATGTGAGTCTGCACCTCCAGCAGCGTGGGGCTAACCGGCACCGGCACATTAAAACACCGATAAAACAGCCCCTTGTAGCCTGAGATTTTTCTCTTTGCCATCAGTCCAACAGATCTATTCTCTCCCCAAGCCGTCTGAACTTCGAGATGGAGGCTGATGCCACTTACAGATGTGCCCAAACGCCACTCACGACACCGTGAGTGCAACGTGCAGCACCGGAGGAGCAGCGCACCTCGAGGCGGCACCCCGGCCGCCCCGTCGCCCACTCCGTGCGGGGATGCCGCTACCCCTCAGGCCAAGAGGACTCTGGCCAGGATGAGGACGCAGAGCATCAGCCCCCCACGACTTCTGCTTCTCCGGCAGCCGCCCTCCGCGGGGAAATTTCCGAGCCCGTCCCCTCCCGCACCGCCCTCACCTGCGGAGCCGCGGGTCGGCGGTAGCCCCGGCGGGGCCTCTGCGGGGTCCCCCGTGGCCGGCCGTCCTCCNAGCCCCCGGGCCATTCCCGGCTGCCGCGGCAGACGGAATCCAGCTGGGAGAAGAGGAGGTCGCGCAAAGCAGACATGTCCCTCGGCGCCGGCCGAGCCCTGTCCCGCGGCGGCGGGAGGAGGGCGGCTCCCGAGGCTCCGTCCTTTACCCCTGGCTCCGCAGTTATTGATTTGCTCAGGAGTTAAAGGGTTTTTTTGCGTGTGTGTTTGTTTGTTTGTTTGTTTCCCCGGTACTGGAAGGTGCACGCTGCCCCGAAGCGCAGGTGAGGCTTTCACTGCGAAACAGTCGTAGTGCTGGCCCTGCCCTCGCTGCCGCTCCCCCGGGAAGCTCCGAAAGCCGGGATGAGATCCTGCTCCAGCCCCCGCCACCCCCAAGCCCAGCGGCCCCTTGCTTCGATCCTGTCAAGTTCTTCGTCACCCCGAGATTCGGGATCTCAAGTATACCAAACACGGCGTATCTTTTTTTGCCTCCAGTCTGACTGCATCTCAGTTCCCTCTCCAAAGCCAGAAGGGTTTCTCCTGGATCGTTTTTTAGGCTATTGTGAAAATAAATCCATATTATAAGTTAAGGTTACAGCAGTCACTATCAACCTAACAGGAAGGTCCAAGAGGAAAGGAATTCTCTCTTGAATTATGAAGCCTTGACCCATAAGTAATAAACCACTTTTGAAAAGGAGAAGTGAAAAAGGAACAGTAAAAGGATTGCAGATCGTGATGATAAGCAGCTCAGGCTGTGTACAAGAAAACCAGTATGTGACTAGTGTATTCATTACAGTTTTACAGTTTTCACCCTCCTTTAGCCATTATCACTGTCTCCTGCAGGGTTGAAGACCTTGAACGAACTGAGGACCACAGCCATCTGACCAAGTCAAGCACCTGCAGCAATTACAGCTGGTTGTACCTAGTGTGGAGTAGCACAGCAGGCCTATTCTCCCTTTATTCTGAGTTGCATGTTGTTTCAACTCTGCTGTATTTCCTCCAACGTGCCTCTCAAACCTAACTTTTCTTCCAGTCTCCATTTTATGTTGTCCCAAATTTACCTTCATCCAAACCAATCCCTGAGTACATTCTTTGGTCTCTTTGCCCTGATATGCTTTTTTTCTTAATGTTTCTTTTCTTTTGACAGTTTCAGCTGTGTTGCTGTGTTGACTGTAAGTGCCGGTGCCCACCTGCCTCCAGATTTTATCTTTATTTCCCTCCCACTAAATATTTCTCGTATTTTCTCATCTCCCCATTTCTAATTTTCCTAACGAAGTCTCATTTTCCGTGGTGCCCAACTCTCCCTCCTCCTCCCCTACAGAAGAGCCCTGATGAGGCTGGGAACAGAGCCACCAATATCACCAGGGAGATACTCCCACTGCCAGGTCAAGGACCTAGGATCAGCATCACTCTGAAAAACAGAGCAGAAAAGCCTGCGCTTAGTCCCAGGGATGTGCCCTAAGGCCTTTCGAAACATTAAGTGTTAAACTTACAAGTGGTTTCACATAACAACTATGCTTTCAAAGGCAAGGAAGGTAAGAAGACTGCTTCTATCTTCTTACACTGCTGCCATTTTGTCTTTAGCCTTCTTATATATTGCACTTCTTACACCGTAGGCCATAAAATGCATTAGAACTTCCAATAACAGAACATACGGCTGGAAATTTTAGCAGGTGTTAAACAGCATCTTCCTTCTTTTCCTAGATACTCCTTTTAAGATATTACATTATTTTCTACTAAATTTGCTCTGAGTCAAAATAAAAGCTTCATACTCAATTTGCTAGTGTCACTGACATTTATAAATTAAATACATTTCTTTTAATAGGACATGTCAGTCACTGTTACCAGGCTGAATCTTCATATGAATCTGAAACCTGTAAAAAATCTAAAATACATGTATCCCAGAACATGCCAATGCTCTGGACTTTGACTGGGATATAGCGAAGTATACATATTTCTCTGATTGCAAGCATTTCCTTAATTCCAAATTTCTGCCATTTCTTTCTAAATGGTGCATCTTCTTTCAGAAATGAGAAATTTTCCACTATTCCCTGTAATCAAGACTTGCCATTTGTTATCTAAAACAAAAACCTAAAAATCGAGTTTGCAAAGCTGTACAAACTAATTCTCATGATGCAAATTCTCACACCCAATTACCGAGAATGCCACTTACACAAAAACAAGTGTGGTGTGTTTTATAACAGACATTTTAGTCGTTCGAAGTCCCCATCACTATCATGTACTTTTTACACTGTTACCTTTAGAAATCAGAAGCGTTGAGATGTTTTCTCCAAGGTCCTCTGGAGAATATCAGTCCTATTGATACAGACTTACCTTAAGATCAGCTCTCTCTTTCTTGTCCATCCTTTATGCTTCTTTTTTTCTAATATACTCTGTATTCCCAGTGTCTAAGATGTCACTTCAGATGTCACTGCTGCATCAGTGCAGCAGGCTCAGTTCTTGAATTGCCATTAGGAACAACACTTCACACTTCTTTTCATGCTTTTCATGTCCTAGAGAAATAAAATGCAGACAGGTTGTTTGATTGTATTAATAATGTATAACCTTTTATTGTTTTCCAAGTCCAAAAATCTACCAAAAAACAATCCTGAAGAGGATAATGCACTTAACGGAGACATTTATCAGAACAGGAATGGCTTTGTTTCTGGTGTTTCTATGGGGTGCCTGTAAAGGCATAAGTATCCAGATGTCCACTCTGTGTAGTGTGTTCTTATAAGACCATACCTGTTACTCAGCAAGTATATTGAAATGTTTTTTCCATCAACTGTGTTTAATCAGGCAGGATCTTCTAAAAGAGTATCTGGATTTTAGAATGAAAAAGACAAACTGATCTATATCTTAGACACTAATCTTTAGAGGGAACTCACAGTTTCCATAGTTTCATTATCTCCAAATACACTGAAGACAAAGGGTTTCGTAAGACTACAAAGCTTTGCCTTTGCCTTAGTGCCCCAGCAGATCTTCAAGAACTGATGAAGCTGCAATGAGAGGAGCAAGGAACAAAACTGGTGAAGGCTGCTTGAAGTTTTCTTCCTCTTTCCCTTATTCTATATTATTACCAACAAATCAGCCTGCCACTAGGCTTATTTACCTTTATGGTCCAACATAAATAAAGAAGACTCACAAGTTATATCAACACCAAGGGCTGGCAGCAGATACACTGAATGCACACATCAGAAATTCTGACTCTTTCAACTACCGCTTTCGTATGCTCTGTAGAAGACTATTTTTCTTTATAGTGCAAAATGAATATGTTTCACCATGCAGATTCTGGACTAGAACAGAACAGAATCTTCTGTCTTGGTCTTCCACTTCAACTTAGAGTTTGTAGAGGCAGCCTCCCAGAATGAGATTAAATCATGTTTTATTGCTTATTTCACAGTATGAACATATGCAATTATTATTGCAGTTCTGATTGTAGTAAATCTTCCCTTCTGATACCCTTGCACACCAATATTAGCCATCTGCCAATGAGGGCTTTTGCAAGAAAGAGAACATATTACTTATTGAGATCACTGATATCACTTATCACGAATAAACTGGGTTTTTTTATTAAAGTTTAGAATGACAGAAACCAGGCAGGCATAAAAATGTTTATCAGCTGCTGACTCTCATGAAAGATATGCTTCAACAGGAGGAAAGAATGAGGACAATTTTGAGTAATGACTTATACACAGCCATGATGCCACATATCCTTACGACGTTTTTTTTAATCAGTGTATCCGATGGTTACAAGTAGGTACTAATATCTGAATATTGCTTAAAATCCTTCAAGATAGTTCATGTATTTGCATGAAGAATTATTCAATGTCATGAGGACTCTCTGCAGAATGTATTCTATGAGGAAAAAAGGCTTTTCAAATGTTTTTATTAGTGTCTGTAAGTTGCCAGGAATGTAGTGGGATAGGTTTTGTCAGCTTGGTGGTCACAGTCACAAATATCCAACTATCAGTTCTTCCAAAATGCATTCTGTAAATACCTTTGAAGTCAGTGAAGACCCAAAGAACAAAATGTGACTGTATGATTTAATCTCATTACAATAATGAATAGTTTCTGTGTTTCTGGTGATAGTCCCATGGAAACCAGAATACTGCTTCCTAACGCATGTCACTGTCCAGGACTGAGAAATAACAAATCAGCCAGTGTCACTGGTCTCTGTTACTCAATTTTTTAACAAAATGAGTGAACAAAGCCTAAGAGGAGACTCAGTCTAGGGGTGTGTTCAGCAGCTTTCAGAGGTAATAGTCTCCATCTTTTCAGAAGAAACTGCTCACAGTGATAGAGAAGCGCAACGTATTTTGAAGGGTAACAATCATGGAGACAAGCACAAGTAAGATGCAGGATCAAAAAATAATCTCTTCAGTTGTTTATCTGAGCTCAATATCAAATGACTCTCAGGTGACGTGCAAATAAACAGTAACACCTTAAAAAAATTCTGATTTCCTGAGTAGCCTTTCTTGAGCTTTAACACAATTCTAAGAATAATAAACAGTTTTATAGAATTGTCTGAGGAAACATTGCCTCTCTTCAGCTTTCTCTGTCATTCATTGTATCCCTCAGATTGGTTAACAGATTTTCAAATGTGTCGTCTTTCAGAATATGCCTAGGACATGTGAACTCCAACTTTTCAGTTCCTTCACCTGCGTCCAATGCCAGGCATATGGAATAATCTGTAAGACTTTCTCTGCATGTTAACGCAGAGACTTCAAATCTTCATTTAAAAACAATTTTCAAAATCTGTTCTTTTCTTTCCAACCTATTTTTCATACCGGATACAACATCTTTCTCCAAGGGACTAAGTAGAAGGTAGAATTGCGAGGATGAGGATTTCTGATACTGTTCACACTGAAGACGTGACAAAGCCAATGCTTCAAGCTTTAGAGAAAAGGAGACAAATAAAAAATTTCCTCTTGAGACTGAAATAAAAGAACCTTATCCACAGAATCTCGTTATTTCAAGCTAACCTAAAACTATCTAAAAATTACAAGTTAAACAGCAATGAATGCACAGGGAGCACCATGCTTCACAATGAAGATGGAAGGCTGTCCTTCACTGACCCATGGCTGGAGGCAAGGGGAATACCTGAAGACACTTATTAGGGTGTCAGCAAAGTACATTGAGTTTACATGTTTTCAGAGTGCGATTATTAGAAGACTCAATGAAATGCCAGATTATCCAGTATACAAAAACAGGACTATTTATAGAGAACAGTATTGTCCCAGGCCAGTCTTCCAAAGGGTGAGGGCATCAGTAGGCACATTCTTTTCATGTGACATTGTGCCTTTAAGATGTAATCACTGCCTGCTCTGCAGGTGAGTACAAAACACTTAGCTGTTTGGTTTCATAGGCTGCCCTAGCAATTGTGGGTTTGGGCAAGGGATCCACTTCAGGTACAGCCCCACAGCAAGGCCAGGGCACAAGAGTCAAGTGGCCATGAGTCAAGTGACCATATGGAATTACTGTGTGAGCTGGGTCTCATCTGCAGGCCCTATCTTTGACCACTCCCCACTGAAAGCAACAGGCAACCAACAGCAGACAGAAGTCCCATGTAAAAATACTGAGATGCTGGTGTAAGTTAAGCAGGGCTCTGTTATGATTATTGTAGCTTTCAGGCTGCATTTTGAGGAGCTGTCACATACTGAATGACAGCAATACACCGTATCATGAGCCTTCAAACTGATTTAACTTGGCTCTTTGTTGCTGGCTGCCTAAGTTTCACCTTTAAGTACCTAGATTTCTAAGAAAAAAGCAAAGTAAATTTAAGCTTCTATTCAGCAAACGAAGTAGAAATTCAGGAAGTTTATTTTGGATTTCTTCTCTGAGCCAGTATTCCCTTTCTAAAACAATATTCTTTAGCTATGACCCAATGTCATACATACTTTTTATACCAATGCATTTTCTAATTGCTGAACTGTATTTTTAAATGGCAGTTTTTTACATCATAGAAATTAAAATAATAAGTGAAATAATTCTCTTAAATATCTACCTCATATGAAAAGCCCTTATTCATTTTTCCTTTCTAGGGGAAAACTGACCAGCCTTAGGAGGGGAAATTAGTATGGTTGCATCTTTGGCTCAAGGTGGTACAACAACTTATTTTTTTAAATACATGACCAGATAAGATTTTGGTTTGGTTTGGTTTTAAGAAAGCCCACTAGAGATGCTCTTAATTGTTTCCTTGACTACTTGAGATACATGATAAAAAACCAAGGACCTCTTCTTGGAATGCTAACAGAGTTAATGCTCACTACTGTGAGCTGTCCTGAAAGCACAGATCGTGTACAGCATGATGACACAGAACCACCCAGGTTGGAAAGGACCTCTGAGATCATCAAGTCCAACCCTTAATCCACTCCCACTGTGGTTACCAGACCATGGCACTGAGTGCCACATCAGTCTCTTCTTAAAAACCTCCAGGGACAGAGAATCCACCACCCCCCTGGGCAGCCCATTCCAACACCTGGTCACCCTTTCTGTAAATAACTTTTTCCTAATATCTAACTTAAACCTCCCCTGACAGAGCTTAAGTCCATGCCCTCTTGTCTTACTGACAGCTGCCTGGGAGAAGAGATCAACCCCCCCCCAGCTACCACCTCCTTTCAGGGAGTTGTAGAGAGTGATGAGGTCTCCCCTGAGCCTCCTCTTCCCCAGACTGAACAACCCCAGCTCCCTCAGCCCTTCCTCACAGGACTTGTGCTGGAGTCCCTTCACAGCCTCCTTGCTCTTCTCTGGACCTGCTCCAGCACCTCAATCTCCTTCCTGAGCTGAGGGGCCCAGAACTGGACACAGTACTCGAGGTGTGGCCTCACCAGGGCTGAGTACAGGGGCAGAATCACCTCCTTGGACCTGCTGGCCACGCTGTTCCTGATAAAGGCCAGGATGCCATTGGCCTTCTTGGCCACCTGGGCATACTGCTGGCTCATGTTCAGCTTCTTGTCAATCCAAACTCCCAGGTCCCTCTCTGTCTGGCTGCTCTCCAGCCACTCTGTCCCCATCCTGGAGCTCCCCATGGGGTTGTTGTGGCCAAAGTGCAGGACCCGGCACTTGGCCGTGTTGAACCTCATCCCACTGGAATCAGCCCAACTCTCCAGTCTGTCCAGGTCCCTCTGCAGAGCTCTCCTGCCTTCCAGCTGATCAACACTCCCCCCCAGCTTAGTGTCATCTGCAAATTTGCTGATGATGGACTCCATCCCCTCATCTAAATCATCAGTGAAGATATTAAACAGAACTGGGCCCAATTAAACAGAACTGGGCCAATTATACAGAACTTCCATCACTCTTTTACATCAGTGATATACACTGGTAATCACCACACAATGTGGTCTAAGAAATCTGAGTAGCAGTATTTTCATTGCTGAACTCAATATTGAAATTAGTGGTCTTTATAAACGAGCAGTTCTGGACTCACAGTAACTCAAGGCCACTGTAACAAACATAAAACAGAAATCTCGAAACAATTTGAGACTAAATAGTTAGCTCTGACAAATCCACAATATTCACAGACAAGCTACACAATATAAATGGGAGAGAAAGGAATGCACTGAAATGATTCAAAATAATGAGAAAGATAGATAATGGGGAGCCTATTCTACCTTTAATGCTGTTTTCTGGCATTAAAAAAAAGTAGGCAAATAGACGCTTTCAGTTTCTCATTTGTATGACTCAGAGAGACTCCACAGACCAAGCTGTACATTAATGCACTTTGGGGATATGTCCATTTTATGTATGAACTCTGGCAAATACATACTGGATATCAAAACCATGATAATTTCTCCCTGAATACTATCCATGTCCATCCATGTCCTAGAAATTAAGATATTTTGGTATTAACACCACAAGTTTGAAACATTTTTTCTTGTTATCCATACTTCCCAGTCTCATATTGTACTGTACTTCACAATTAAAATTTAGAATTATATTTATGGCTTTAACTTATACAGTGAAAAGGTGGTTTTAGTGCCTCTGTACTTGCAAATTACAGATTTGAAAATACAAAGGTTTGTCTAAAGATTTTCCTCTTTTCAGTCACAGGTTTCTCTAATTCCTAAAATTTAAAAGCAGGAAAACAAACTATTATGGTATAGACAGTTGCAACATTTTGTGATTTTTTGATTTTAAAAATTTCAGTTTACAACTGACAACCATGAAAACATAGGATTTTGGTAGCTTTTTTTATGCCAGAGTAGTTCTTTGTGTAATAATTGTATTTTTGCATCAGAAATAAAATTATGTTTTTTATTACTAGGAAGGAAAAGAAACTGAAGGCCATTTTTATATTCTACAAGTTGAAGCATCAAAACAAAATATCCATGATATAGCATCAGGCTTCCAAAAGAAGATATGTGGCACTTAGGGGAGATCCAATGAAAGTAATTATTATGTGTTCCAATTTAATTAGAAGTCCATTGTGCACTGCTCAGTTGAAGGACATTACAAAATTAACCTGTGTGAGAACAGTGAATAGAGGTTGCTCATTTCCATTCATAGCTCTACATGAAAAATCTTTCCCCTGGCTCATACTTTGTTGGAGGTAGGACAATACCATATTTCTTACTTTTCCTGCTCTCACAGTTGGTAAACCACTTATTTCATCATACTCCAATCCAAACATCAACCCCAGGTATTAACTTAAGAAAACTGTGAAAAATTGTAATGTTTGCAAGTCTGTGTCACTCCTTTTAAAAACCACATTATGAAAAGACAAAACAAAACCAGGAAAACTACAACCACTATTAATTTTTAGAAGCAAAAAAACCTAAAAAAAAAATAAATTTGACTTTGTCTCCATCCTCCTTTCACAATTTTTTCACCTGGGAATGGTAACATACCAGTAGTAAGGAACCTATTTTTTACTTCAGTAGTGAAAAAGTTATGATCTGTACAGCTTTAAGAGAAGAGGAGAAAAAAACCAACGATTTTTAGGTCCATAGAAATGACTAAGAAGTGATGAAAGCTGTCGGATCTTTTTAATAGGCGTGTTTAAAACATACATATTAATAACTAATTGGTGTGCTTACAAATTAGTATCAATAATTATATTTTTGCTGCATCAATATCATATTCTCTAACACAATAAGATTGAAGTAGGAATCTTAACTAAGTGATCTTTTAATACTTGAAAAAACCTATTTGAAACTTCTTCATATGTTTCAAATATATTTTTACCTATATATCAACATTTAAACACTACTTCAATGAGTTAATTTCTTATGAATTAGCACTTACCTTTTCCCTCCTGGTATTTAACAAGTACATTTTAAGTAGCCTTCGGCCACCAACTGAGGTTTCCATCCAATACACAATCAGACAAAGTTTGCTTTCCAGTTGTAATTAATGGAAACAGTGCAAGAATAGCATTTTTTTTTTTTTTTTTTTTTTTTTTTTTTTTTTTTTTTTTTTTTTTTTTTGCCAGTGGTTGGGGTGGAGAAACAGGAGATAAACCAAAGGTTCTTGACAGAACGTTTTTACTCCAGTTATGCTGAAGACCTTGTGTCACCTTATAATCAGGAACTTGTGACTTGATCTGCCTTTATTTATGTATCACAGTAAGGAAATGATTAACATTCATGATGTCACTGCTTGAATGTTCATTTGCAGTTCAGAATAAAAGCATACCCAAAACATTTTCCAGACTCACTGTAGTTTACTGTGTATGTGTATTGCCCCCTAGAGAGTCAAGGTTATAACTGTAGGCATGGAAATAATTAAGCCAGACCAAGCATACTAGCTGTTTCAAAATGCCTCTTTTAACATAATCTTTGCTATACCCAGTTATGAATCCATGCAGTCTAACATCAATGGATAGAGTGTGAAGACCTGCCTCTGAAGAACAGCTATGAGAAGGCTGAAAGCTCATGGGTGAGAATTAGAGACAGAGGCAAAAAAGGGAACCTTGTGTTTGGTGTCTATGGTAGGCCACCCACTCAAGGGGAGCCTGCTGATGAAGCCTTTGCACTACTCCAGCTACAGGAAGCATTGTGCTCACAAGGCTCCCATCCTGCTGGGGGATGAGAGCATCTGCTGGAAAATTAGCACAATGAGCTACAAGTGATCCAGGACTTTCCTGGAGTGCATCAAATGTAACCTCTTCATCCAGGTAATACACAGCCCTACCAGAGGGAATGCAATACTTAACCTGACAGCCAGCAATCCAAATGAGCTAACTGGTGATTGGGGGCAGCTTAGGCTGCAGTGATCACACACTGGTTAAATTCATATTCTTGAGGGATGCGGGTCAAGCGAAGAGTAGTCAGAACCCTAAATTTTAGAAAAGTGAATTTCCAGCTATTCAAGGAGTTAGTCAATACAACTGCCTGGGAAACTACTCTTAGGGACAAAGGAGCAGAACAGAGATGTAAGATCGTTAAGGATGGTTTCCACAGAGCATAAGAGCTTTTGATTTTTAAGTGTAAGGAATCAGGCAGAGAAGTCAAGAGATCATTATGTCTAAGTTGAGATGTGTTGATCAAACTAAAGGGCAAGAAGGAAATCCACAGTGGAAGCAAGGACAGGTATCCTGGAAAGAGTTTAGGGACATTGCTTGGTTGTGAAGGGATAAGGTCAGGAAGGCCAAAGAGTGACGGGAGCTGACCTTGGCAAGGGATGCAAAGAGTAACCTGAAGGGCTTCTGCAGGTATGTCAGCCAGAAAAGAAAGGTCAAAGAAAGGATACTGCCTTGATGAACATGACTAGCAAACTTGTAACAACAGATAGGGAGAAGGCTGAGGTACTCAACAACTTTTTAGCCTCAGTCTTCACTGGCAGCCTCTCTTCCCACACCTCTCTAGGGGATGGACCTCAAGACAGGGAATGGTGGAGCAAAGTCCTTCCCATTGTTAGAGAGCATTATGTTCATGACCTCCTGAAGCATCTGAATATATTTTAAAGTCTATGGGACTTTAGTTCCATCACAGAGTCCTGAGGGAACTGACTGTTGCAGTAGCCAAGCCACCCTCCATGGTATTTGAAAAGCAATGGCAGTGAGGTGAAGTCCCTCGTGCTGGAAAAAAGGGAAATATTGCACCCATTTTTAAAACGTGTAGAAAAGAGGACCCTGGGAACTACAGAACTGTCAGCCTCACCTCTGTGCCTGGGAAGATCATGAAACTAATCTTCACAGAACCTTGGGTAGGGCACATGGAGGACAGGGAGGTGATTTGACACAGACAGCATGGCTTTACAAGGGCAAGTCCTGTTTCACCAGTGCAGTGGTGTTCTGTGATGCAGTGACTACATCAGTGGTGAAGGGAAGAGCTACAGATGTCTATCTGGACTTCTATAAGGCCTTTAACATGGTCCTCCATAACTTACTTCCTTCTAAATTAGATGGATTTGACGGGATGGCTGTTTGGTGGATGCATCAGTGGATGGATAGAAAAGCTAACTGGATTCTTGGCTGCATCAAGAGAAGCATGGCCAGCAGGTAGAGAGAAATGATTCTCCCTCTCTGTTCTGCTCTTGTGAGACCCTTACAGGCTTAAGAGGTGCAAACTTCATGAACGTCACAAGGTCCTGCAGGGTCCTGCACTGGATCAGGACAACCCCCTGTATCAATAAAAGCTGGGAGACAAGGGGATTGAGAGCAGTCCTGCCAGGCTTGGGGGTACTGGTAGATGAAAAGCTGTTTGTTAGCTGGCAATGTGCACTTACAGCCCAGAAAGCCAGCTGTATCCTGAGCTTTATCAAGAAGCATGGTCAGCCAGTCAAGGAAGCTGACTCTGCTCTTCTGCTCTGCTCTTGGAAACCCCACCAGAAGTACTGTGGGGAGGAGACATTACTGTGGCCTTTCAGTACTTAAAGGGGGCTTACAAGAACAATGGGGACAAGTTCCTACAAAGGCCTTTAGTGACAGAACAGGGGGTAAAGATTTTAAACTAAAAGAGGGGAGATGTAGACCAGAGACAAGGAAGAAATTTTTTACAATGAGGGTGGTGAAATACTGGAACTGGTTGTTCAGACAGGTGGTAAGTGGCCCAACCCTGCAAACATTCCATGTTTGGCTGGACAGTGGTTTGAGCAACCTGATCTAGCTGAATATGTTCCTGCCCATAGCAGAGGGGTTAGGATTGATGATGTTTAAATGTTCTGTCCAAGCCAAACCATTCTGTGATTCTATTCTGCTATTCCTGAGTTGTCTTTGAATTTGAGACAGCACCTTATTTCAAAAAACCATTTTCTTCTCACATATGCAAATTAAATCATCTTAAGCACACTTGCAGTTTATGTACAGCCTTTGAACAAGAGCTCTCTAGAAAAATGAAGCTGGAAGTTGACACCAGTGTTTTGGTAGGCCTCAGTGACACATGAAATCTGGAAACACCAGACACTAAGCAATGAATGACGTGTCTTATTCACATCTTTGGACAGCTCTAATGCAAAGTTCATGTAATATATATACCATTCCTCCCCCTTAATTGGCTAGCCTTCTGTATAACTTTAACTCTCTAATTACTAATTCCAAAAGATTTTCCAAGGCTTTTAAATTTGCCTCTATTTGCAAACAGATGAATGGAAATAATTAAACAGCTCAGCAAATGTTCTGAAAGTAGCCATAACATTCCAGACCACAACCCAGAGCCCAGGACTGGAACAAGCTAAGAGGAAAGTGCTTGCCTAGAGCATAATTGCAAATGAAGTAAACAAACAGCCTACAACATGGTGCAAGCTTGAATTGTTTTAAAGGGCTTGTTATGGAATAAGCAAAATATAATGATAAAACATCTTCTGTGCTGTGAATACAGAGGAAAAGAGTCAGATTTTAACACTAAAATGTAGTCTATTGATGCATACTTGAACTATATCAAGCTCCAAGATTTTAAGTGACAAAAGTACATCTGTAAAGATACTAGCTAGTAATACAAAATAACAGATACTGGATGGCATGACATATTATAATGTGGAATATTATAGGAAGGAATGTTTATATTACCTAGTGTAAAACTGAAATTAAATCAAACATCTCAACAAATGTGTTTCCTTAATAATTTGTACTGGTTATAGTAGACATGTAATAGAGATAGAATTCTTGCTGAACAAGGAAATTTTTAAAAATAACATTTGAGAAGTACCTCCTAAGACAAGCTGATGTATTTGGACTTTAAAAATATAACTAAAAATGTGTATTAAAAAAAAAAGTATTTTAAAATTATGTATCCAACTAATCAAATAGCAGGTAGAAGCATATCCAAACTAACACCATGAAATCCTTACCTCCCTACTTCTCTGGGCACTACAGATCCCAAAAAACCTACACGAAAGAGCACTTAACAAATGAAGATTCCTTAAAAAGCCAATAATGCCAGAAAAAAATTTCTAAATGTTTACTAAGAAGGGTGACAAGCTATTTTAAGCCAAAAGAGATAATAAAATAACAAAGTTATAGAAACAACAATTTTAATAAATATCAGTAAGCTCACACATAGTCCTGGTTTTCAAATACACACAAACTTTATTGTCCTTCAGCAAGTACATTAAAAAAATCTCAAGTTGCCTTGTCCAATGATAATTCCAGAAAAAAATAGTGTTTGCTGTCCTTCATGACAAATCCCATTTGACAATCTGCCCATGTGACTTGTCTATTATTAAAGACAAATATTTGTAATTGTACTTCAACGTGTAAATAAATTAAAAAAGAAAAGCAGTAAGTTTGCATTTCACAGCAAAAAACACTAATTCAATTAAGTTCTGTAAAAAGTTTTTCCAAGATCCATAGAATTTGCAAAAACTACATCTCAGTCAGTTTTATGAAAAGTGTATATAGTAGTTTTACACTGCATTAACTTTATGTGACACATCTGCAGATAACCTCCATTTTGGTATGAATTTGTTCAGACCTTAAGTAACAGAGAATAAGAACAGCACTAAAATGAAAACGGACCAAAAGCCTAGAAGCTGGCTCCCCACTGCTTTGGGTAATGTGAAAAGGTGAAGATGAAAAAATTTTTTCGTAAGTAATCTGAAAAATTTTCAGAACAGTGTAATTTCACAGAATAAAATATCCCCTTTCCCATCCCCTTCCCTGCCATACTTGGTTTTGGTTTGCATAGAAAAGGGAATGTTTTGTCTGGTTTTGGTAGACTCTTATTTTTTGGTTTAGCTATAACACAGTAAAAATAACACTGAAAAACAAAACCAAACATTGAAATCATACAGTTTCTGTGCTTTACGATAAATTCACATCATAAATAGTTTGCTTTCAGCTACCACACTTGCATCTTGTTGTTCCAGGCTAGGCAAAATTATTTTCCCTTGCCTTCTGCCATGTATCATACCCACCTGTTTCTTTTAATTCTATCCCAAAGTTCTAATTTTTTGTACTCCTACTTTAGCCAGCCTGCATATTTTCATGCATACTTGCTAGACATTACAGCCTCCTCCACACTGTACACCTCCAGACAGTGTACTATTAAGTACCTCACAGTAATAATCCCATGTGCTTAGACAGACTTGTTTTTTTAGACTGACATAACACTGTTTCTTCAAGAAGGCAGAAGCATGCTTATTTTTCTTCCCAGTAGATAAACTTGAATCCAGATGAAAACAAGTTTCCTTTAAATAGATGCACAACTATGAAACAACTGATCAGGTCTCCATTTCGGTCTCCATGGTATCAGTTCTTGAAGGCATTTTAGCTTCTCGTGGAGTGTCTCCATCTAGATTCTGAATATCAGACAAATCAACAGTAGGCAACGGTGTTCTCCAATACAGGAATGAGTTATACTGGAAGAAATCTTCTTGCTTTGAAAAAAGAGAAAAATAAAACATTAATACGTATAACAGCAGTAAAAAATAATAAAAATAAGTTTTATACAGCTTTTCCATATTGGCACTCTTTAAAATGTTATACAGCAAAAATGAGCTATTTCTAATGAAAACACCATAGCAAGTCTCAACCAAATCATAATGTAGCTTTGTCCTCTTAAATATTCTTGCAAAGAACTACGGTAAAACCTCTGGGAAATACTACGATAAAACTCAAAAAATTTCTTCAACTTCCAATCTTTGCACAGAACAATACTGTAAAAGTTGTAGAGCTGCTGGACTTGACACACAAAACCTGTTCACTATTTTTTCTTCTTACAAATTTCATGCAAATTTAGAAGCTGGTATAGAGAAGAATTTATTTAGGTATTTTACATCAACTCAGAGTATGATACTTGCAGGAAAGGTAAAAGCATTGTGCCGATTTTCTAACATACTGCATTTCTGCTTTTCTGGTACCTACATTTTGTACTCAGGTATAAATGAAGAAAATTAAGATCTCCCGTAGGGAGAGGACTGAACAGTTTAGAGGCGGGGAGGGTAAGGTTTAAGAACTGGTAAGTACTATAAGAAAAACCTTGGACAAATATGTACTTATTTACTACTTCTTATTTATTTGCTATTAACTTGGAAATTATACAATTATTCTTTTTTATCTGTTAGAAAACCCACAGTTTACAGTAACACAGCTTGATTATAAACAGTGAGCAATCTGCACATTTCTATGGACATGATATATAGAAGGAGAGGAATTCATAAGTCATTCTTTTGGTCTTGAGCATGTAACTTTCTTCTGGCATGTAAAAACCTGAGTGCTGCCACAAAATGCATCTCTATTTAACACTCCGTTGTATTTTGCTTAATATCCAACTGGAATTTTAAAATATGTTAGTTTTAAAGTCTCAGCTGTGAAGGGTGCTGAACAAAAGTATTTTTAACAAGCTGGTATAACTTTTTTGGTATGGTTCTTGAAATATTTAATGCTTTGTCAGATGGGTCCACTAAAGAATACAAAAATGAAATGTTAAAAAAAACTGCAGTAAGTATTGTCCCTAGATTTTGTCAGATACCAGAAAAATGATGCTTCCTCCCCACTCCTAAAAAGAAAGAAATACATAAATAAACTATATATTCCATTTAAAGTATACATGTGAAAATTAACAAGCCCAAGGAAAACAGAAGACAGGTACAAACATGGTAAAAGAACTGGATTGTTTGTAAGGTTAACAAAACCACTGTGGAATTCAGATCATACTTACTATGCATTCAGATCATACTTACTAATTTAACTACACAACCAACAAAACAGCAAAGAACAGTGCCAACCTATATCTGTATTTTCATAAGGATGTAAAAATCATCATCAGAAATACCTTTGTAAAAACTGAAAACAAAGAGAAGATGGAAGAAACATCTATTGCCAGCTGTTAACTCAGCGTTGCTTTAAAGAGAAAGTATATTTTATACAAAACTGTACTTAGGGAAAGAACCTGTTAAAAATACAGTCCTACATTTTGTAGAAATTCTCTTTATGGTGTATAAGTCCAGAGGGCTTGTTACTTTCCTCCCACTGCTAAAGCTTACACAATTATGGTTAATAATCCTAGGGATGAGTAAAGAATTCAGCATCATATTTGTGATGGAACATAATGCTTCTGCAGAGATTTGCTCATTTTGTTCAATTTGCTTGGCTTCAGAAGACATCTGTACTCTCTTCGGAAATGAAGGTTATGTTTGCATTTAAACAGTGCAAACTAAAAAGCATGTATAATTTCCATGGAACATGGAATGTCTTCCACAGTTCTTTCAGGTTTTAATTCTACAATTCACCACCAAAAAAACCCCACAAACCAAACCCAGCCCATCAAAAAAACAAGAGGCAGGGCCTGAGAAGGAAAAGGTAATTTTTTGTCTTAGATTACAGTACTATCAAATGACTGATCTTTTCAAAACCAATCTAAAACTGGAATTCAAAGTCCATCTGAGCAGGTTAGACTTTCTGCCACTTCCTTGTTATTGGATCTAATACTTCCATCTTATTTAAAAGGTGGGAGGAAAGGTGTCACCATATAAAAACCTTCTGGATAGGCATAAAACCTGATGTAGCATTTTATTTTTACAAAACTAAAAATTTCCTAATTAAATTTTTTTATGGCCTATTGTGCAAGATACGGTGAAGGCCAAAGAAGCAGAACGCACGTTGTCCAAAGTCAATCAGAAACATCGGAAGTCAAGCGCACATTTCACTACATCCTAATTATTAGGGTAACAGATCCCCTTCCCCTGACGACTACCTTTCCTGTATGTTTTAGTATAAAGAAAGCTCTGTTATCATTACTGAATTCCCATCCCAAACAAAAAAATGAATTAAGTTGTCATATACTGTAGTAAGCCTGATCTGCAACCTCTAACACAGACACGGTACCAAAATAAATTCTTCCAGCTTCCGCTGCACTTTTGGATGCGAGAGTGGCTGACAGACTTTACGGCGAAACCCAGACAGGCCGTTCATTACCCTTTCTTCTATAGGCGAAAAAGAAAGATCTAGAAACATTATTCCTTCTGCAGTGGGTTAAGAAAAAACAAAAACAGACGAAACAAAAGCTTCAGGGGGCCAGGACCGGTCACCACAGGGGGAGGCACAGCACGGGCGGCGGGGCGCGCTGAGCGGTGCCTGGCGAAGGCCCGGCGGCTCCCGCCCTCCTGCCC
>JAAWXA010000012.1:23973404-24141922 GCA_038090715.1 Florisuga fusca
CAGCCGGACTGCGCGGAGGGGCGGCGGCGGGAGGCGGAGCGGTGCTGAGGGAAGGCGGAGCAGAAAAGCATCCACAGGCGCATGCGGCCCACACAGCGACGGATAAAAATCACACGTGAGCGACCTCACTTCATACTGCAAACTTTAATATCCGAGAAAAATCAAGTCTGTTACACATGCTAAAACCGCGGGAAACCTCCTATTCTTACCTCCTTAACTGATTTTAGTGCGATCTACACATAAATAAAAGTATAGGACACTTTACATTGGTCAAACTTATTCCATATGAAGAAGTAAAACAGTGAGGATTATGCAGCATTTTATTTTACACCTGATACCATGTACAGTTTCAGAGTGACCCAAATTAAATGGTCTTCGCTTCAGCTGATAAACACCTCAAGCATCTATCCCCACTCTCCATGTATACAACTGAAAAGAAGAATGTTAACACATTCAGTAATACACTATTATCCCCATGCACAAAAGTGATGCATTTTAAGAACTCAAATACAGCTGTGCAGGTATAACACTACTCACTCCTAGAAGTTGCAAGCTTCCAGCTCTTAATGCGACTGGTACAATTGTAAAGATTCGGGAAAGCTGGCGTTTTCAAGAGTAGAAACAGAAGCGTATCACTATATACCTGATAAAAGTAAGCAAAAACATTTTTGGGGAAAAAAAAATAAAAAAAGGTGCGGTGGCAAAGAACAAAGCCATCAGAACTAAAGATTGTGACATTCAAGCAGATAGCAAGAGCTGAATTGCCCAGTATGCAAAACAAGACTACTACATTTCAAGTGTAACTACAGCCGAAGTAGGAGGCAAAAATTGGGTAATATTGCAACAGCATAATCAGCATTCACTTAACCTGTCTTATTTTTAAGGAGTTTGGAAAGAATCAGTACAATATGGCAAGTCTAACTAAGGTGAAAAAAAAAAAAAAATCAGAATTCAAGCGAAGAATCACAAAGTCCCTCAAGAATTCACAAAATAGTAAGGAAATTAAAGCAACTTGAAATCATTCTTAAGTGTTCAAATATGACTAGTTTAAGCAAAATCCTAATTAAGAACTTCTGTAGAAGTGTTTATTCTCAGTAAGGATCCTGAACAGAAAGGGGCACACTTCTACAGATACGCAGGCACGTGGTCTTGTGCCGTGCTGAAACGATAACAGAGGTTTTTCTTCCTTGCAGATTTTTTAGTTTAGTAATAGGAGCATAAGTTTCTTGCCTTACTGGGAAAAAAATCCAAAAGCTGCATACCGAGCTATTAAAAGTGATGTGATTTCATCACCATGAAAAAAGGGACAAGAAATAATAAGAAATAAAAAGCTTATGTTCCATGTTATTATAACCAAATAAAAAAAGCCCCTTGATTCCTTATTTTTATAGGAAATTTTATATAGAAATTTTTATATTTCAAAGGAATTTCTGAAAATTGACAAAAATGGTAGAGTAACCACTATATTAAGAAATGGCTAACATGACGCCTCCCCTCAATTAATGTATCCCATGTATCTAACTTCTAAGTGATCCAGCCTCCTGTATAGCATCACAGCTTGAAATATTCACCTAAACTACCTGTGCCAGGAAAAAAAAACAAACAAAAAACCAAACCAAACCAAAAAAACTCACATTAGAATAAGGAACCAAGAAGGCACTAAGTCACAAGGGTAAAGTGCCTGAAGTTACAAGGAAACTGTCTACCAAATGGCTTGTATCTGCTGACTTCAGTAGAGATGATTAAGTTACAGTGCATGTTCTTTACATGTAACTTTATTTTTCCCCTTTGAGGAACACAGCTTTTCCTGTTGCATACCTATACACAGAATGGGTAACTCAGCTATGCTGTCAACTTTTTTAAGATCTCAGGGTATAACATGACCTTCTGTTAATTATGTTTAAGAAAAAATACTGCTTCACTCTGTCTTAAGTAAGTCACTAGGTGACTCAAAAATCAAGATATTTTAAGATAGCAAAGCATCCAATATTTCAGTTTCAAGACTACCAGATTAATCAAAGTTGGTGTTATTTGTGAACTGAAGCTAACATACTTTGTGACATGCTGTTGTTTCTTAGTTCAGTGCTCTGCTTTCACATATTCTAAATCGTCTATGGGTTCCAAGTTTTGATTAAATTGTTAACAGTGGTACGAAGAGCAGAATTTGTATAGTAATCTACTTTATTAGTTTCACAGGAAATGCTGTAAAAGTTCTGATAGCTATCGTATCTATCAACAATCTTACAATTTTCCAACCATTTCAAACTTTATAATTTAGGTATATGTTTAGAAATGCTTCTCTAAATGTGACACAGGTAGTACAGGAAGTACTTCTGTGTGTTCCTAACATCACAATGTAGAAAAAAGGCAGTAATTAAATATCTATGAAAAATGAGGCAGCCTATGCAGAGAATTAGCCTGATTATGGCAAACATGACATTTTGCTCTCAATGTTTTTGATCTTTAATGCATTCCAAAGCACAAATACAGTGTATGTGAACATTTCCTCTGCTTTCACAAGTATATTACAAATATGCATGTCATAGTACATGTCTGGATAGCAACACAAATATTAAGAAAATAGACACTATCTAAATCCTATTAGGAATATGAAGGCACCACTGATTTGAGGTTGTGTCCAGACATCACCCAGTCCATTTTATTCTCATTTCTACCTTTCAAGCCAACATTTTTTTCCTATGATTCTATTTAGACCACTACTATTCTGGTTTTCTCACCACAAACAACACACATTCATAGTAGTATTTCATCATGGAGAGTTCATTCACAGTGTAAGTTGACAGTACAGATTCTTTCTCCATCTGAAAAAACAAAAACCAAAAAAACCCAACAGTTTTTAAAAACACCTTCACAAGAACTACACAAATCTATCTTGGTAATTAAAAAAAGGTATTTACCCACTTGTAGAGGCCTATCTCTACAATAAAAAAATAATAAAAAAAAAAAATCAGGAAATCAAATAATTTGCAACACACATTTTGTTATCCTAGACATTATTAGAATATGCCATTACGGTGAACTAATTTAAGTAAAGGCTTATTCAAAGGAGTTTTGTCTCAATATCAATCTATTGAGATTGATAGTATCAATACTATTTATTGCAAACTGCAGCATCTTCTTACCTCTATATGGAATCCATATTGCAGTATAACATTTTTTATATCCTCATAGCTTAATTCTATAGAAAGTTCATTTCCCAAGTTTTCAAAATGGTAAAGGAGAGGACCTAGAGTACAAAGATAAAACAGAAATGCATATTACAAAACAAAAGAAGTATAAAAATAAAAATCAAAGTGCAATTGAAGCTCACATATTCAAATACAGACAAAAGAACCCATTTCTATCACTCAAATATTATTTTTATAATGAATTTCAGAATCAATGCAAAATGAAAAAAGGTTAATTTAACTGTTTATTAAAAAATTAAGACTCATTTCCTGCCAGATAGCATTTTCTTTACCTTAATACTTCTTTATTCTAGCATCACTGCTGTCCCTACACAACAAATGGTAGGATGCAGTCTGCGCAGGAGCTCATACATTTCATAACTGGACAGGATTGGTGTACATACTTTACTGACTGACTTCCAAGTGACTGGCCAGTTTCTACTACACAAAATGTTTTGTCTGCTACTCCTTTACCACCAGAGACTTAAATTAAGGCTGTCTTCTTCTGAGTCAAGGCCTACATAAATATCCTTCCCAAAACTTCTGATGAGAAGCACAGTACAAGTTAGACAACAGATGAAAAAAAAAATGTAAGGATGTATTTACATACAGAAGTTTTATTTACTTACAAAAGCAACAAAAAAAGAATACATGAAACCACATATATCAAATAACAAATCTTTGATGGATGAATGCAAAACCTGCCACTAGGAAAAATTACCTCATTTAAAAATCACATGATGTTGACTTGATTCTCATCAGCAAGCTTCTGGACATATCCTGAACACATCTGATATTAATTTCCAAGCCCTAGATATTTCTATGCAGCTGTACAGACTTTTCAGCACTGACATATTAACCCCCCAAACTCCTTTAAAGTACTAGATGTCCAATATGTTATCAAACATAAATCAGGATTAGCAGGAAGAGGGGCTGGTGACACTTGCCTACATTTATCCATATTCCTCCAGGCTTCAGTATTTTCCATATAGTATCAATATAATCAATAACATTATGTGCTGTATCTATGAAGAAGCAAGTTGCTATGCAGTCCCATGTATCTGCACAAAAACAGCAAATTATAGAGAGATTAGTCTTAATGTTTCTACCCCTGTAACAGTTCAACACTTAACCCAAGTATTGTAACATTCAGCACTACCTTAAACTAACAACCGAAGGCTCTTTAGTTCACAAGTGAATAAACATTTTGCTTTATGTCATTAACAGATTTAGCATCAGGTGATCTATGCCTGTGCACATATACAGTCTAAAATATATTATTTATACATTTAATAACATTTTTCACATATGCTATATAAAATGAGGTACATTTGTTACAGACTTTCCTACGAACTTTACTACCACAACTGTTAGAAATACAACAGCAAACATATTCAGTGATTTTGGGCCTCTCTAGCTAGTATCTAGAACAATTCAAGTCTGTACACTAAAGAGTATTTCCACAAATCACATAGCTTTAAAAGACTTTACTCAGTATCTGAATATTTCTCCAGCTGTTATTTCTTTCTAATGAATAAGCAGGATCTTTCAAAGTCTACCTTGTAAAGCACAAGTGTCCCTGTTTTTCTCTAAAAATGCATTCTTTAAATTTCAAAAGTTTTAAGTTCTGCAAGTAAAAAAAAAAATTAAGTCTCAATTTATGCCAGTATTAGATGTGCTAATGTAAGACAGAACCTTTGGAAAATTAAGCAGATCTAAGAAAGGCTGCTACAAGAAAATATGTGGAAGTCTAGATGAACAATAGAGGACAGAGCAATAGCTATATAATCTCAGCAAAGACTGGCATGAGTCTGGTAGGGACAGAAAGGCGGAAGCAGCAAAAATATGTCTCAGTTGATAATCCCATATTGTGTAAGGAAAAAATAGTGACTTGTACAAATAGGAATATATTACAATATTAGATACATAAAAGAACTGGGTAAGTGCTACTCTTCATCAAACCATAGAATCATAGCATGGTTCAGGTTGGAAAGGACCTTAAAGATCATCTAGTTCCAACCCCTTGCACGGACAGGGGCACCTCTCATTGGACCAGGTTGCTCAAAGCCCCATCCAATTTCCCATTGAACACTCTCAGGGGTGAGGTACACACAACTTCCCTGGTCAGCCTGAGCTAGTGTCTCACCACCCTCACACTGCAGAATTTCTTCCTAACGTCTAATCTGAATCTACCATGTTCCAGTTTAAAGCCATTACCCCTTGCCCTATCATTACATGCTCTTGTAAAATATCCTCCCACAGCTTTTCTGTAAGCCCCCTTCAGGTACTGGAAAAATAAATCCTAAATATGCAAATGGCAGAGCAAGCTCTGAAGATAGTATTCAACAGGTTCCATCAACATTATGGTAACCATAAAGCATTACTAAAAAAAAAAAAAAAAAAAAAATTATTTGTACTGACAGAAGCCTCAGTCTTTGACAATTTATTTCCCAAAAATATTTCTCTGAAATATATACTATTGACAGTCAATAATTATAAATTTGTTTGATTTATAATTTTATATTACTGAAATAGTTTGCCTTGCTTTCACACCAGGAAACGAATAAAAAGAATACTCACATTAACTTTTTTACCCTAAAGAAGTGACTAGTTCCACTGTTCCCTTTGTAACCCCACTTTTCTAAATCCAGTCAACCTCTTCCTAATATGACTATGCTGTCTTACTCTAGAAGAGACTTACTTCAACATAGATCTGTTATCCAAGAAGGTATCCACATATTTTTATAACTGAGAAGAAAAGCTGATTTTGAGTAAGAAAATCTTGCTACAGTACTTTTTGCTACATCCTTTTGCATACAGTTCCCTTGTACTTATAATCAAAGGTCCCATTAAAATACCTTCAAGATAGTTACATGAGTAGCCTAAAATTTTACATTTACTCACTGCACTCAGAATAAATTTCTTGAAAATCCCCTGCTGTCATAGAGAAGTTTGAACCCGAAGGAAGACTGTGAGGATCAACATCGGGGAAATAAATTGGGCGTATCTGATCAGCAGATCTTCTGTTATTGCTGAACTGATGAATCCAGGGATAAAGCTTACATGAGTTAATTTCAGAGCATCTGCAAAATATGGAAACCAGCACAATTCAGTTTAAACTGATTTTTTTTTATTTGCATCTAGAAATGCAGGAGTCAAAGACTTTCAGCAACATCCAGGTTTTTTGTTGACAAAGTTCTTGCAAAAGCTACACATTTTCTAAATGACTTATCTAGTTCATAACACTGCAAACTGCTCATATATTTATAGCGTGATGAAAAAAAGAATTTAACGCTGAGACACAAATTATCACCACAATATAACACCCTTTTTAATGTTAAAGCTTTTCCTACTGTTTACCATTTCCCCCTAAAGTTGTCACTGAAAAGAAAACATGATAGGCTGGCCAATAGAAGTGTGTGTTAACCATTCCAGCATTCTCCACGTGCTCCCAGTCAATTTATATTAACCTCAGAACATTCTGTAGTAATGGAGACTTCCCCCAAAGTATTGTGAAGAATATAAGAAATTTGAATGGATTAGAACAGTTTCTTTTCTTACTATGAGGAAACATGCACCTCTCTCTTTTTGTTTTCCCAGCATGAAGTATATTCATGCAGACTTTTAAAGTGTTCCCACTGTAATATGAAAGACCAATCCCTCTCCATACTGTCTTGAAAACCTCCTTTTCCATCTTCAGTAATTTATACTTCAAAATTAAGTACTGCAGACCTTTACATTCCATCCTTCCAACAAAACATGTATTATATAGCTTATGTTATAAAAATATAGCATCTTCAAGTGTGATACACTTTATTTTCTTCCATCAAGGCAAGATATTTACTGTTCAACACTGTGTCAAAGAGTTCTGGCAAAGATGGGTAACCAAATATTACTCCTGACCACTGAGATAAAGAAAAAAATGTTAACTGTCTTTATCTTAAAGCATTCATGGACATACAACAAACATAATTAACAAGTCGTCTCAAAGCATCAAGATTTATCTACAATTATATTATTTCCATTTATTAGCATGAATTCCACTGGTATTAAAGCTTTTTTAAAATAAGCCTACTGTGACTCTGCTACATAGTGATTTTATATTACTCCAACTGAACTTTCTCAAATACTCAGAGGTGGGACTACTGCTACAGAGGGGCTGTTAGACTGAGGCTACTGACCCTACGCTCTCAATCTCCAGCTGCAGGAAGGAGGAAATCAGCAAGCAGCTGCTCATGTCTCCTCTACACAGATAACACTGTAGTGTGTTGCTTTCTCTCCTGCCAGATGTCAAAAAGAAGTAACCTATGTCCTGTGTCTCCAGACTGCCTCAAAATGTCCATACACTTTCCAGAGGCAGGAAAGCAGATTATGCTTTTCACAGGTTTTGCTCTTCCAAAGCAATTGCGTCTGCACATCACCAATCTGCAATCTGTTACTCATACAGAACTCACCCAAAAAGCACCAGCAACAAGAACCTTACCCATACAAGAAAAAGCAGCTTCCCTTACAAGACCAATAGCCTTGGAACCACTGCAGGTTAGCTATTTTATGGACACTTTTATTTCAAATTAGACTTTCCTCAATGGAATAATGCACTCTAATATTTCAAATATTTAGTGTCCACGGTTATACAATCTGTACAACATTCAATGCAACTTTATTGGTGTTTTTACATGCACAAAAATCAGCAGATACCATTTTGTATACAGATGAGTTAAGCCACTGTAACACATCTGGGTGCCCACTCTAGTAGCTGGCTTGACACTCAGTATAGTAATTTTGTCTTCCTAAAAATAAACCAAGGTCAGAAGGCAGAAATAAGGCAGATCCAAACTGGAAGCACATTAGCAAAAGCTTCATGCTTTTATGAACTATAAACAGAAAATGATAAATTAAGTTGAAAACTAGTTTCCAAATCCTTCTTGCTGACTACTCTTCTCTAAATGTTCTCTTCCACTTTTCTCGATCATTGCCGTTTCTTCTAGTTCAGGGAAGGCAAATATTTCAGAAGACCAACTGGGAACAGCCACACAAAACTGAAATAAAGGATCCCAGAAGTCCCTAAAACCTTAATAGACATCCCAGGTTCACAACTGGCAGTTGGCCACAATCTGATCTGGCAGGAAGGAGTGCTTACACTTAACTGAACTGACAAATTCAGAGCTGGATTAGCAGTATTCTCTTTCATACTAATAAGAAAAATTGAAATGGATAACTTGCCCAGCAAAGACGAAGACTATAGGAGCTGAGCAACACTCAATTTTGTTACCTAGTATCTAATAGTGTTAGCAACTCTCATGCATACACACCTCTTCACTAAGCATTATAAATAAGAAACACTAGATGAGCATTAGATACTAAAAATGGTTACTACCATAAACTAAGCCTGGATCTTCAGAATTCTACACACAGACCAAAGACTCATTATTTAAGACAAACAAAAAACATTTCAGAGCTAATTAGCAGTGTTTTTCATTTGACTTTCAGATCTGAACGACTGTGACAGATGATCAATGCTCACAGCGACAGGAAATTTTATGCTGCTTCGAATAATTTCCAAAGTTCTAGAGTGTAAAAGCCAGGAAGTCTATATAACTAAGGATGAGAAGAATGTGACATCCTTTTGATAGCTGCAAGACATTAAATCAATTCAACTGTAATATGCAATTTCATCACCAGATGAGTCATTTAAGAATAATGCAAGGAAAAAAAAAAAACAAAACAAACCTCTAGCAAATATTTATTTTCATCACAATGACCACTGCTGTTTTAAGCAGATATGCAGCAGGCACAGTCTTTTCCCCTGGACTTTTCCAAACCAGGACACTGCTTCTGCTCATTTAAGATAATCACAGTCCACTGAGGACAGTCACTCAATAAACTGCTCCAAAACAATGCAACAATACAGAATACAAACCGGTAATTCAGGTGTTTTGCAGCAAAGGTGTGTCATTTCAGATTGAAGAGTGAGACAACGGGAAAAGTCTGTCTCTCTAAATTTGATATTAACTCACAGATCACAGAATGTTGGGGGCTGGAAAGCATCTTGAGAGATCATGGGGTCCAACCCCCTTACCGGAGCAGGACCACCTAGTGTATGCCACACAGGAACTCCTTCAAAAAACAGAACAGCCTCCCAGATTTCTTTTCAAACTTGCCCACCCTCTTACTTAAAAAAACAGCCTTCTTTCCTCTCTTACAAGTTAATTATGCAACCAATAATTTCCAGTGCAAGTGACATAATACCAAATACAGAAAAGTGACTCTAAATTAAACCTGTAAAGTAAAATTTACCACATTCAAATTTAGTACTTCAGAGTAACCGCAGAACTATTAACTATATTATTTTAGTTGTTACTCAGCTTGAAGTGGTTCAGTGCGCTTCACTGCTTGTCTTTCATGCCAAAACTATTTACTTAACACTTTAATGGGTTTTCTGTTAGTAATCACCACCTTTAAGTATCATGCACATAGTAACTAGCCCCTATTTGACACCGGTGAAAGAGATGTGAAGTTAATGATAAATCCTATTCAAGATTTTGTAGGAAATCTGTGGTACAAATAAGTCTTACAACTTAAAAGCCATGCTTCCTGCTATACTCTTAATGACTCAGCCGTAATGCTTGCCCCCCCACTTATCCCACTGATTTTTTTTTCATTAAAACATTCTAAAAAGTGGTTACCTTGTGTACAGTGTTAGGATTTGCAAATTTGGATTTTCATTTATTTAAGTTTTTCTCATTACAGTTTTGCCTCCCTAGGATTCAATCAGCAAGTAAAACATAAGCTATATACCTGTTGAGTACAAAGTTAGAAGAAAAGAGCATAAAGAGGCTCCATTCATTTCCTTGGCATGCATAACCGAGCATAGCTATTTCCCACGCCAATCTACCTAGCCCAGCACCAGGTACCAGGATATTAACTTTGGAGAAATCCCTGCAACAGAACAAAAATAATAGTTAAGCCTTTATCTGATACCTCTTAACAAAACTTAAAGGGCTACTAAACATTTTTTCCCATATACTTAGATATTAGAAACGTATTTCCTGTATGACTGCTTTCTAAATGTAAATTGAACCAGTCCTTTTCAGATTGGTTAATTGTCAAAATACAGTCAAAATAATTCACAGAAAATGACACAAAATAACATATAAAGTCCTCAATTAGCATACAGATCAAAATTAGAAAACATGTTTTTCCTGAAAACTTAAGAGTTATCAAGCTAAACTTAAGTGAATTAAAGAACATTATCATTACCACCAATTATTTTCTGAGATGCACTGATAACCACTAAACAGTCTAGAAATCTTCTTGATTAGATAGCATATAATAAACAAGTGTTTTGATACCAGAAACAGAAAGCAAACAAAACTATCATAAGCCAATGAACAATTCACACTGTAAAAACCTTAAAGTACCTTCTCAACACTGTGGGTTTTAAATATGCTGTTAACTGATTTAACTCAAGCACATCAAGTGACATAAGATTTCCTAAATCAAAGTACATTGCCACCCTAACCCTTGCAACTCTAACCCTTCACTTCCCGTAGCTAGGCATCCAGTTGAAGATGACTAGAAGGCACCCAGCAGTGTTTGCTGAGACACCTAGGAAAAAACCTTTCCAGATCAGCACCTAATAAACAGAAGAACTAAGAACCTCAAAATTTTCTACTCTTTCCAGAAAAAAAAGGCAATACCTATCTAGTTTAACCAGAGTTCCATCACAAGGCAATCAAACCTTCATTCATAAAACTTTTTTTTTTTTTTTTGTCAGACTGAAAAGATATTTCATCTAAAAAGAAATAGTTTTCAGCTTCCAGTTGTGATCATGACTTCATAATTTTTGTATGCCAAAATACCCCAAATCTGAACAGTCAGGCTACCCTCCCTTTTGTATGTCACATTCAAAGACAAAATGTGTATCAACTTATATGCCACTAAATAAGTGAAGCCACAAATCAGAACTTCCAAACATACAATGAAAGAACACTAAATGCAAGGTCTTTGACTATATGAAACTCTAGGATGACAGAAAAGGTTCAGAAGTTCAAAAAAGAAAATGAGCGAGAAAGTTATTTAAATTCTGGAAAGCAGTACATGTCTGAAGACTATTACTGAAAAATAAAAGAAAGCATTATTTTCTGAAGGCCACACAAACTAACAAAAAAGTTTTAAGTGCCTTTTGTGTTGCAGCTTAATCATGTAACTGGTGAAGCCTCCCAAAGGGAAAATAATCAAACTTCTTCTAGTTCCTGATTTTCATTTCCATTCAATTACACTTTCAGATCCTTTGTTTTCAGATTGAAAACAAGCAGGAATTTAAGTCTTTGCTATTAAAAGCACTCCTGTGAAGCAAGGGTTCTCCATACCTCTCTTGTACAAGGAAAGACAGAAGAATGCTAGCCAGGAAGTCTTACTGAAAAAGAAGATTAATTCAGAAAAAGTACTTGCTCAAGGTGATGTTTTTCAAAACAGGGACCTTGATGGAAAAGGAAGAAGGAAATATACTTTATGGAAGCTAAACAAACCCTAATCTTACAGCAAAAGCTGTATCTATTAACTTAATTCCAAAGCAAGTCTATTTCATAACTTCTTTACAATTTTACTTAAGAAATATTTAGCTCTCCTCAGACTTTTGCAGCCCTATGAGGAGGACACTTCTACAACGAGTTGATTGAAAAGCCTTATGCCACTTTCAAGATTATCATACGTTGATTAGAAGAGACCCTTTTCTTAAGAAAAAAAACCCCAACAAACTAGTAACAAGGAGGTACACAGGTGTAATCACATTTTACGATCTGCACTATTATTCATCCTGAAACAAGATAAAGCCTCTAGCAGGCAAGTGAGGCAATTTAAAATTGACTGTAATTGTCTCTTACATTTTAACTCAGTATAAAGCTTTTGCATATCTCTGAACTAAACTTCCCAGTTCTCTCTCAAAAAATAGTAGCAGCAAAGGTACTGGAGTCTGTCTGGAAGCTTGTTAGCAATTTAACTCATACCTATGCTCTTCGTATCAGTTACTTACGTATCAGTTAGGGTCTGGGACTGGCCACCAACTTGAATTTGGCATACACAGAGACTACAGCTAAAAGAACAGAATATAATCTAATCAAATACATGTCCTTTTAATATTGACATTAGCCTTCAAGAAGGTTTCAAGAAGGTTTGTATTTTACTTCTATAGTCAGAGAAAGTAAGTATGTGGCAAACTGACCGTACAACAGTGACTGTTGATAGCGTCCTGCTGTAAAAAAATGCCCACCTTTTTAAGACTTAAGAGTAATTGTTAGTGATAAACAATTGATTAATTAAAAGTATTAAACCAGTAGTAGTGGAAGCACTATGATACAATATATTATACTAATTTTGCAGTCATTAGAACAGGTAAAAATTAATTCCACAGAAACTTTTTTCTTTAATGTCTTAACAGTCATAAGAATTTAGGAGGCTAGAAAAACCCACTTTGTTTGGTGGACACAATTGCAGGAGTAGGAAAGACAATTAAAAAAAAACAACAACTTAAAACCCTTAAAAGGGATAACAGCCCAAGGTTATCCACCACGCAGGCAGCCTTGCACTAGCAAGCAGCAGCAGGGATGTGTGGTGTGTGTTTGGCTTAACTGTTGAAACTGCAAAAGTCTTTTCAAAAGACAGTGGAGAAACAGCAGAAACACCTAAAATTTGCCATGCCATTACTGTACTGCATTTTGAACTGTGACCTATTTTCAGCTTTTAGAGTTTTAAAACCATTAATGAATATTTTAACTTTATGTCCTGTTTGAAGGGGAAAATTATACATAATAAAAAATAGAGGTTTCTTAATTTATGCCTATTTGCTATAGCAAAAACATGATGGTCCTGGAGGGACAAAATGAATTTTAGAAGAGGAAAAATTAGTGTGTTACATCCAAAATCCAACCTCATTTGCACAACTAAATACTGCAAATCAATATTAGCTAATCACTGTATGTGATAAAAAATACACAGCTCACACACAGATTAGTGGAAACATCAGCACAGAGTCACATGCTGGGACTCCTTTCCTGATGTCATCTTAACTCTGTAATGTTTGTAGATTTCAATAGTGAACAGATCCAATTACCAGTATAGAAATTTTCATTCTTTTACTGTATCACATTCTCAGATCCTTTTTTAAAAGGACAACTACTTTTCAAATAAGATGATGAAAATAGCTAATAAGCACAATCATATGAAGAATTCTTCTCTTAACATAGTAGCTGAGGCTTATACACATACAGGTAAAGACCTGTAAAGCCTTCAGTGGACCACAATAACACTTAAGATATAGTTTGCTCTTTAGTCCAATGTTTAAATGAAAGTTTAGGCTAAGCAGAAATTGACAGGAATAAACACCATGCAATGACAGATGTATTTTATATAAAATTTAAATAAAATTCAGATAAAGCATAATTATAAATGTTACTGAATGCAAGCAAGAAGTATAGCCAATAGTCCCAAGCTCAGCCTTAGGACTATTATGGTATGTTTTTAAAATAAAATGGAATCTAAGCACTGATGACTTCTTCTGAGTTGCTCTGCCATTATCTTGGAAAATGCAATAAATACTGGCCAGCATGAAAGATTTCAATTCCAAGTTACAGGCGGTTTCAGAGGTCAAGTTAATGAATAAAAGGAAACTCTGGAGAAGGCACCTAAGTTTACTGTTCTTGGCCAGGGACTAATTTGCTAAAAGGTTAACAATTTCTTTGGTTCCTTTCAAAGCAGAGAATTTTTACATCCTTTCATCTAAGTAGAAGTGAAAGAAAATAAAGATGCCAAAAAAAAAGGGAATTAAAAAAATATATCTGGATATTATTTAGATTTTTAACTTATGTCTCCCCATAAAAATGCACATTCCATCAAGAAATAAGGTATCTATGTTTTAGTTTCTTCTCCTACAGGAACCAGTGATCATGGTTCTTTCAGATCCAAGAAATACAAGAAATTCAAATGGTTGATCAAAAGGTAGACAATATTGTAGAGACTCTGTGAGCTGAAACACCAATTCTTCAGGAAGATCTATATTATGAGACTTAACCTAAAATTGCTTTGTTGATCTTACTAACCAAGATTCCCTGTTAAGATGCTAAGCAGAAAGAAGTAATTATTTCTGAAGATGAATGGGAGGCAGAAACAGCTTTTGCCATTTTATTTTCAGATGACAGTCTTGTCAGAAGACTGGACTGAAACACAACATAACAGTAGCACCTACTCACAAGACTGTTCCAATTTACAGCTGCTTTCAACCACTGCTTGTATCTCTTCTGCATCCTAGAAAAGCAAGAATATAGTGCACTTCATTTCTTTTCCTGTTTTTTGCATACCAACTGAACCAATACAGGCCAATTTTGCAAAGAGCAACAACATGTGCACGCACCGAGTGAAATATATTTGAATAGTTTCAAAAACTAACTCGTTTTTAATTCCAGTGCATGGAATCTACAATGTTAACAAATAATATTAACAAGAAATTGAATGTATAATTCCACTGAATCCATTAAAAAGTAAAAGGTGACTTGTACTAAGAGTTTTAAATCTCAGATATTTATTTCTACATCTTTTTCAATGCAAAATACACCTAGACAAAGCTATTTTTATCATCCAGCGCCAACAGTACTAAAAAAAAAAAAAAAAAAAAGCAAAGCTGCGCTCTGAAATTTTATCTACAGTCTTCCCATATTAGCACCCACAGCCAGTCCTGTGACTGCACCCACTATACACAAACAGCCCAAACAACTTCATTATCGCTAGGTCAGGCACAGCCTATCCCTTCAAAATTAAACAACTGCTCCCCTCCGAAACCACAAATGAACCAGACTGACCAGACAGCCTGCCCTGCTAAAGAAGTTACTTCTTGCACAAGGGTGAGGTGGCACTGCCAGATAAGCCTCACGATAAGCAAAGAGAACAGGTTCTTCTGAACAACTGCTTCTTGCCTCGAAAAGTCAAGTACACCTCAGCTGGAGAGCCTCTGGTCACTAGGAAAAAGAGCAAGCTGGTAACAGTAAGTAAGTAACAAAATGTGACCGGAGAACAGTTTTTACATAACCCCTACTACAGCTGCAGAATGATCATGCATATAAAACCTTAACAGGTATGATATATTACGTATTTTATAAATAAGTTTAATTTGGAAACTCAAACTTGGAATAGAGATGTTTGATCTATACAGTGGTTTTTTGAGATTTTTGTAGAGACAAACTAAACATAACTGTTATTTCACAGCCATCATAACAAGGACAGAACTGTCACTTCAGTTGCGTTAAACTACAAACAGTAGTGAAGAAGCACAAAGCTATCAACTTCAGATCCACCCAGTCTCTGACCACATATTGATTCCTAATACCAGCTTCTGGTTTTGAAATACAGTTCATCATAGATTAATAAGAAAGTCTACACTTTCCAACTTTGGTCATGAATCTCTAAAACCTGACAGAAGTTACCCTTCCCATAGCCAAAATGCTTGAAAGCTAGCACACAGAGAAAAAGGTGAATTATTAGCACAAAAACATATTGCAGAAAATTCATCTTTGCATAAAGTATCTTTAGTGGTACATCCACTTTGAAGTAAGCTAGCCCAAGAAAAAAGACAAAGCAACCACATCTGTTCCTTGTTCTGCCACAATTAAGCCTTTATTAATGAAAATCTAAAGATGTCTAGCAGAAGTTATGCTCAAAATGGCCTATGCATATTGTCAGCAGTTACTGAGAAGTAAGAAATCCCACATGAACACCCATTTATAAAAAAAACTAAATTCTGACCTGTTAAAATTTATGAGTATGAAGTTCATAAATATTGCCATTATAAGAGTGTGCAGTTTAAACTAAGATTTGCTTTACGACGACTGGGCTGACTAAATGACAGAATCTCTAGACTACAGCAGTAGTATATTCTGATATTCTACCAGTATATTACTACTTACAGCTAACTAAAAAAACCCTGCACCCAATACTATTTTGGCAGTTTTAACAAGCCAATGCAGTTACAAAGTGACCCTCATACATGCAGCAAATCTTTTTTTTAGACTTGCCTTGTAACAGCTGTCTGAAACCAAGGCTAGAATTCAGTATTTGCTGTGTTAACTTCTTAGTGCAATTGAACTCCACTACAGGTTACGAGTTTTCTTCCTCCTTTCCTCCTTCCACCCTGAAGGGTGGTAGTCAAAACCTGCAGCTGTAACAAGGGTTCTTCTGTTTATGTGCAACACACACACACACACTCTGAAGAATCTGCTCATCTGCACACTTTACCTCACTGAGCACCAAGTTAACAACCTCCAGAGGTCTCTTTCTTGAAAAGTTAACACATATCTCATTACATCGCACTGCAGAAAAAAAAATACTCCTAGTTTACATGGTTTCCTTTGTGAAGATTACACTCTTCTGCAACACCTTGCATTAGAAATAAAAACATTCTTGATGAAAAAAAATCTATCATTTTAAATCCAAGCTTTTTATTACTCGATAAAAACTTTGTTAGAATCATGCAACAGGATATGCTCACGTAAAAGTAAGTCTTAAAACACTATTACCATCTTTCTTTTGGAAAGTTCTTTACAATTTCATTAATGATTGGCTGGTAGCAGGAATCTCTCTCAGGCTTCCCCTCTTCGCTCCAGTCTCTCACAAATTGTTTCAAAGTGGATTTTAATTTGTCCATGTCAAACGTTGAAGCTGGTGTAATCTTTCCTCTACCCTGATTAAAGTGAAGGGAAAAAAAAAAAGGTTAGTGGAAAATACATCAAGTACCTTCAGTCTTGGGCAAGGAGGTGTGTGGAAGAAGGTATAAACAAAGGCCATGGTATAAAAGTACTGGGAGTTTTAGCTAACAAAGCACTCAGCTTTCACTTCTAGAACAAGGGTGTAAATCCAACCTAGAATTCTATACACATAGAATTTGTCTCAGTTCAGCAGGCAAGAGACCAAGTTCCACACCAAATAAACACAGTATGACACAGCAGGGAACAATTCAGGATAGCACCAGGCCTTAGCTAGTGCAGATGCTGAACTGCTTATCCTAAGAGGACCCCTTGAGGTACTGATGAGGCAACACTAAGCTCACATTAGAGCTGCCCCTTACTGTACTTTGCCTGCTGATACCAAAAAAAGGATTACAGTTTCCATCTCTGCCAGCCTGATGGCAATTTTTTGCAGATATGCCGCAATGAAAAATCAGGTAAGTAGTGAAGATGTTTTTACTGATATCAACATTAAAAACATGTGGCCTATCTAAGACTTTTAACTGATTTGGAATGCCATAACGCAGTAACCTGAGACAGACAACACCATTTATGCTCTACGTTGTTAAATGAACACATATCTTTAAAATGTAACCAAGGTAGAGCTGTAATTCTGAAGTGAAAAACTGCTGTTTTACATCTAAGTGATTATTTTAACTTTCTTAAGAGTAACTAAAAGGACTAAAACCAAACAGTTTTATTAAACATGAGCTCTACTAGATATGGAAGACAAGAGTGAGAAAATGGAAGCAACCAGGAAGTAAAAATGAAGATAGCATGAAAAAGTCAGAGACCTAAAGGTGTGAAAATCAAATGCAGAAAAGCCCAAATCATACAGAATTCAAATTTGCAGAATGAAAAAAATCCATTTTAACATACATCTTCTCCATATTCTTTATTTTCAAATATACGAGCGCAGTCATTCACAATGGTCTGTAGTATCTCTTGATTATGATCAATGCATTTCCGAATCTTGTCAAGGTGAGGAAGGAATTGAGGAAGAAGATTCTGTTGGTTGACTGGGAGAGATTTAAACTGCCTCTCCGTTCTGTTCACTCGTTCATGCATATTCACTCTAAAAAGCAGAAAGTTGAAGCATTTAGGTTTTTGAAGCATTTAGATATTTAGACTGTTAGCTTGTCCAATTACTATTACTCATTTCTTTAGACACACAAAGGGATCAGACTTGTAATTCCTTACGAGAGTACAAGTTTTCAAGAATGTTTGTTCTAAGCTTGAGTTGTACATTACCACCCATTTTAAGATGTTATTAGTTTAAGAGGATAATTGTTTTCTTCTTGGAGTTTCATCACCAAACATTGCTAGCACTGGTGATGACTACCATAATATGCAGATCTACAAAATTCAATGAAAAAGCAGCAACCAAATCCATAAAACCCAGACCGATTATTTCAAAATTCAAATTTAAATTAAATTAATTGCTAGGTGTTGTGTTAAACTTTGGCTACAGAAATAATGAGATGCAGAGTGTGAATACAGATCCTCCAAGTTAAAAGCTTCTGAAAGAACCATGTCACAGCTGAACCATACCAGCGCTCTGGCAGCTACACTAAGATACTAAACTGCTTTCTTTTAACAGCATTTCCCCTCAAGTATGACTACTGCAATTTGATCGTGAACAGATCCAAGTTAAAAATAGAAAGCTTCCATTTCTCCAAAATAAAAGTTCCATTAAGAAGGTGATTCTACAGCCAAAAGAAAGAGGTGTGGTTTTTTTCTCTCCTCTTCCTTCTCCTCACCCAGGACAGCTCTGACACACACCATATTCTAGTACTCACCAGGCCTGCCATAAAGCTCATTTAATTTGCTAGCCCTGAAAAGATTTGTACAGTTTTGCTAGACTTCTGTCAGCCTAGTGAGTCAAGATGGATGAGCACAACAATAAGGACAAGCTAGCAAGGGGTCATTAAGCCCTGACAAGGGATACTGCCCCTTTTGGCAGCAGCAAATCGTTTTATCAGGTCAAGGCGTACTGCAGTTTATCAAACTCTCATGTCAGAAGCACTGAGTTGAAAACTAGCCATCACAGAGAGTAAGATGCAGTTGCTGCAATTTTTATTGCAGCCTCCACCTGAAAATTTCACCAGCTAGTATTTCCAATATTTGCTACCAAGAAGGCCATGTTGATTGCAATAGCTATGACACTGGTTTAAAATTACACTCAGGAACAAAAAAAAGAGAAGTAATAATGAAAATAAACTGATCTTCTATATATAAAATGCATCAGCCTATCTTAACACCACCTCCTTCAAAGTTTTGACAAACTCCTTGAACCATAATACCCTACCTTTCCATGTGGAATTGCAGCCTTCTAATAGAATTAAGGTATCACCAAAATCAGAACTACAGACAAAAAATGAAGTCCAGGTATCTCCAGAAGACAAGAACTTTAGTCTGGACTCACCTGACATCTCTCATTACCTTACTCATACAGATGTTTCCAGATAGATTATTTTTAACTCGTAAGATATATAATTTCACTTGGAGTTATTTCTTTGAGGCAGAGGCAATTTAATTCAACTTCTGTACTGGAAATCTGAGTCACATCCTTTTGTTATGCATTTGCCACAACCAAAATACTCAAAAGGAACCCAGAGACACAGCTGGAGCATAAGGTTGAGAAAGATGTTCACAGCTTCTAAAGCCTGAGAATAAAATTATGTCACCACTATCAGTAAATTACAGTTAGATGCTGTTAAGAGTAATAATTGACGCAAAGTCTTTGGTATGGTGTCCTGGTTTTAACATGTCAAGCTGCAATATACCATGGTCGCTCTCCCCTCACCCCAAGGGAGTCAGAGAAAGAACTGGAAAGGGAAAGATTCATGGGATGAGATAAAAAAAAAAATGTAGAATTGAAACAGAATAAAAATATGTATAATAGAATATACAAACAAGTGATGCGGGCAGCTGCTCCACACCTGCTGCCCAGCCTGTCCCTGGCTTGCAATCTCAGAGGAGAGAAACCCCCAAGCTGCCATCCTGGAAGAGAGAACTTTCTGGAAAATTCTTAATTATATACTGACCAAGACACTGCATGATATGGAATATTCAACTGGCTAATAGGGAGTTGCTCTAACTATGCTCCCTCCCAGCTTCTTATGCACCCACACTCTTAACAGTACATGGGAAGTTTAAAAGTCCTTATTTCTCAGCAAAACCTAAGAAAATCAGTGTATTAGCAGCATTCTTCTCACATAAAATCCCATGCTAAATCCAACTGGTAACACAAGCTACTGAGAAGAAAATCGTCTCTATACCAGCCAAACCAAGACATATGGCCAAACTGAAGTACAGAATTCAGTTTGGAAGAGACACCAAAGGATCACCTTAGACCAACCTTCTCGTCAAAAACAAAGTCCTGGAAAATGAAACAAGATATAAAACCAGAAAAGAAATATTGGAAATATCACCCATTATTTCCAAGAGCCTCACTGTCACATAGAAGCTGATGGTTTGCATGGGTTTTCCTGTGATGGTTTGTAAACTGATGTAAGTATGCACTGTAGGTACATTCCACATATGCTTTCCAAATACAGAGTAACAAAACATGGTTTACCAAAATACTGCAGAGCACTGGAGTCTTCCAGCCAGTCCTCACAATGTCCAATTTGTCTAACTTTTTTTTCCTTTTCCCTTTTCCCTTCAATGGATTCAGATACGAAGTCAGGTTCTCCCACCCCTTACTGCATTCCTATAGGGCCATTAATACCTTTTCTGACAAACCTCTAGTGAAGTTACAACAAAATAGCATCCTTCAGCCGTATCAACAGGTCTTACTTCTTGTGCAAATTAACACGTCTTTCAAAATTTTCCCCCAAAATCAAAGCACCGCTTGTCTTTCTTTGCCAGACAGAGCTGCTGGGGTTTCGAGCATTTACAGCGTCTTTAAGCATTTTATCTTACAGCGAGAGTCCTTTCAGACCCTCTTCAGGTGCGCCGTAATTTGACACGGCATTATTATTATTATTATTACTAAAATTATTTCTTTCCTAGCTGACAAAGACATCGAAGGGACGTGACGCGCACCCCGGAAGGAAGGGGGGGGCGGAGGGGAGATGGGGGCCAGAGGTCCCGTCCCGGCTGGGGCTCCTGCCCTTCGCTAAGAGGCATAGCGCTGCCCGCCGAGTACCGGCGGCGGCCACGTAGGGCGGACGGGAAAGCGAAGGAACTCCGGGCGCCAAGGCCCCAGGCACGGCGGCAGCTGTCGGTTACCCGTAATATCGGAAGGCATTGATGATCCTCCGGAAATGCTCCCGCTCCAGCCGCTCCTCCTCCGCCTCCCCACTGGCTGCCGTGGCCGCCGCCGCCAGCNGGACGGAGTGCGTTAGTCCCTGGGGTTTGGGTGGTTTCTACGCTGTAAGGTGCTGCGGTCACTGCGGGGCCCCCGCCGTCGTGAGGCACAGGCAGTTCTGTCAGACCGTGTCCTTGCCACGTCCGCGCGTTAAGTGTCACAAGGAGGGAGAAAAAAGCCGCGGTGGAATAGCGGTATTCCCGGCCGAACACCTCTGGGGTGTACCGGGAGAGGGTGCGTGCCTGCCTAGCACGCATCCCCGGGGCTTAGGCTGAAATTTGAAGTACAAGTTCAGCAATTAGTGAAGCGCAGCTCTGGTTCGGCAGGTAGATGCTGGGGTGAGGTACGCATCCAGCCACAAGCAGGGAGGCAGCTGTGCTGATGCCGGAAAGGAAGCCCTGCAAGTACCTCTGCACCAGACTAAAGCTGGATTATGCCTCCTGAAAGCAAGGAGACCAACAATTGCAAGGAAAGAAAAGCAAGAAGGCAAATTAAGCAGTGCTAGCAACACAAAAGTCCCTAGATTTTCTCCCACTATTTTACACTTGCACCCTGAGACGAACAGAGTGCATCCTCCTCAAAACTCGTTTGACTGGATGCTGACACCATCTGTGCCTCCTGCAGCAATTAACCATGATCCTTTCCAGCTGGCAGATTTTACCAGAGGGCCTTCTTTTTAAAGGCCCATCCCCTTCTCAGTTTGACAAGCTGAAGAGTGCTGTCTTGTATCAGTCTTGTCTGAAGACACACAGGAAGTGGTAGTGCTTTGGTGAACCACACAAAGTGTCTGTCAGTGGAACGAGAGAATTTTTTAGCATACCAAAACTTAAGTGGAAATGAGAACACCAGCTTCCTAGCAGCAGCACTCTCACTTTACTGTTAATTTTTCTAGTTTTCTTTACTATTGTGCTACTTACTTACTGCTGTACCCCAAATTTCAAATTTGTCATTACATTCTGGGCCCAATTGTTGTGTTGAGCATTTTGATCTAAAGTGTTGTTTATTTATTAGTGCTCTCATGAGGGTATATGCTCTTTCCCCCTTTTTTTTTTTTTCCTGTGGTGTCTGCAGCAGGGCTGGCTTCCTGAGCAGCAGCAGTGTCTGTGGGGGTGGAGGCAGCAGCTGCAGGTGTCGCAGATGCTCTGCTGATGCTCGCCGACCGTATCTGAGTTGTGCCCTTGCGTGAGGGGGGCCGAGAGTTGCTGTTCAGTGAGAGCTGCCCCTGGGACAGAGAGCACCCCCACCCTCNATTGCCATCAGGCTGGCAGAGATGGAAACTGTAATCCTTTTTTTGGAAGCAGCGGGTGCTCTCTGTCCCAGGGGCAGCTCTCACTGAACAGCAACTCTCGGCCTCCGAAAAGGCATGCTCATTCTCATGACTGTGGTTTTTGTCTTACTCCTCACCCATATATGAGAAAAATTAACAACAGCCACCAGAAGATTCAAAACTGAAATGCTATTGCTACTAAAATCTGGTGGAATCAGCCCAAAATAAGATGAAGTGGTACAGTCTCCCAAAGCAAAACTGAAAATCGAATTACCAACCAAGTTTTTTATCTCTGTATGAAACACCAGTGCACCATGCACCACATGAAGAAGAGGAAGCCTGAAGCTTCCTCTTCAGGCTGAAGAAGAGGAGCCTGAAGAGTTCAGCCTGAAGAAGAGGAGGCTCAGGGGAGACCTCATTGCCGTCTACAACTACCTGAAAGGAGGCTGTAGCGAGGTGGGAGCTGGACTCTTTTCACAGACGACCTTCAACAAGACAAGAGGACACAGTCTTAAGTTGTGCCAGGGGAGGTTTAGGTTAGATGTTAGAAAGAATTTCTTCACGGAGAGGGTGATTAGGCTATGGAATGGACTGCCCGGTGAGGTGGTGGATTCTCCGTCCCTGGAGACATTTAAAAAAAGACTGGATGTGGCACTCAGTGCCATGGTCTAGCAACTGCTCCGGTGGGTCAAGGGTTGGACTAGATGATCTCTGAGGTCCCTTCCAACCCGGCTAATTCTATGATTCTATGATTCTATGACAATATACATCATTGAGGACCATATTGCAATGATGGTTCTTAAGCAGCTTTATTTGCTTCTAGCGTTCACTCAGAAGCTTCTAATAATTGAGCTGCTGTAGCACTTTTCGGGGGTAGTCCTAATGCACGTTTATTTTTTTCATTTGCATTGTCATATGCTAACATAAAAAAAATTTGTTTTCATCTCCTGACAAATCGGGATGTGACGTAATCGCTGAATATAAGTGATCCACAAATTTTGAATATGGCTCTGCTCCCCCCTGTTCAATCTTTGTAAAAGAGGGGGTTGCTTATGCAGGCTCATGCACAGTTTGCAAAGCTTTATACACCAATTCTTGTGGAAGTTGTAACACTTCAGTTTGAAACCGTGCCTGCAAATCTGCATGTACAAAAGGATCAGCACTGAGTGACATTTGTGCTTGCACTCCCTATAATACATCGGTGTTCTGTCTAGGAACCACAGCTGCATTTTCACACAGCATTTGCCATTTATGATGAAATTGCAGTTGCTGAGAAGGAGCTAACAGAGTATTAATTAGCATTTTTGTGTCATACGACATCAACAATTGAGCAGTAAAAAGATGTTGCAAAAGAGATTGAGTAAATGATGATTTCAAACCCTACTGCGTAATGGCAGCTTTGGCTTCTTTTATTATTTCCAATCTAATGCAACCCATTGACCCCCTCCCCTTGGTCCCACAATCACTGGAAAAGCCATCGGACCCATGTTGGGAACCATTTCTCCTTCAATTATAGCATTTCGAATAAACCCCTTCCATCTAGTTACCAGATCCACACCCCCAAAACCCTCCCCTCCCCATGCTGGATCTGGAAGAGGTGGAGCAGTGGGTGTTAAAGGGTTAAGGGAAGTGGGAGCAGTAATAGGGAATGGATCAGGAGGTAAAAATGGATTAGTGCCCCTGGGCTGTTTGGGATGTTCTCTAGAGCGAAAACTAGGGTTTTTTTCAGGGATATACTCGTCCTCGATCTCCAGTTCTTTCTGTTTTTTCAGTGGTTCCCTTAGTTGCTTGTCTCCGAGTCCCAGTTCTTCCTTTGGTTGTTGCTCTATAGCAGGCATTGCTGGTGTTGACAGGGAAGTGGAGGATAGATTGATGGCAACGGTTGAGAAGATAAATCATGTGGCAGAGGTGGGGAGGAAGGTGGCAGCGGCAGAGCAGGCGGGAGCCACGGCAGGCGAGTGGGAGAGGGGGGGTTTGCATGCTGAGGTTCCTCACCCGTGTTCTCCGATCTATCCCTCTCTGGGTCCACTGACAATTCTGGTGGCAGTGGTGTTTTTGGTCACTTTTGGTTTTGCTTCTCAGTCCCATTTTTCCTTTTCATCTGAAGGGTCAACCACAGGGTCAAATGGCACAGTTGGCTGAGCTTGAATCAGTACAGCACCCCCGGGTGCTGGTGGGGGTATTTTAGGTGTCTCAAATAATTGTTTAGAGGTCGTGTCCATATTTTGAGCATTCGTCAGTACTGCTAGGTCAGGCATTAAGGCAGCGAATGCTGAGGTTGCTGCTGCCCTACCACTTTTCATTTCTTTTAATGTGTCTCGAATCAGCCTCCACAATGTGGCTCATTTTCCAGCCTCCTTAGATCCTTTGCTAATTTCATCCCATAGGGACTCCCCAGTTTCTTCCCACGTTTGCAGCTCAAAAGCTGTACTGACAGTGGGGATCAGGGCTCTCTCTTTAGCCCCCTGTAGCAGCTGCTTCAGACTGCCACTCTCATAATGTATCCCTCTCTTGGAGAGGAATGTATCCCTCTCTTGGAGAGGGAACGTTGAGGAGCTTAACTACTGCCTCTTCTTCTTTACTGAGTGTAGAACCCATCTCCTCCCCGACCACTCACCTGATCAGGGTGAGATTCCTCCAGTGAGCGCGCTACTGCCAGCTGTCAGGGCAACAAGCTGTTTGGGTAGGCTTTCCCACTACCCTCTCCTTCCAGCTGTCTTCATCGCTCCTGGGAAGCAACAGCAAGAGGGTCCCTGTTCTGGGCACCATTTGCGTGAGATCAGTGGACAACACGCAGATTAATATAATCAAAGTATTGCTGTTTATTGAGAGTAGAGGTAGCCCTTTTATACACAGTCAGGCTGATAACAGAATATAAGCATATTGCTGACTGGCACAACACCTTTTTCATATGCCACAGGGCACTATCTAACTGGTTAAATACAATTGTTTATGTGCTGTCTATGTGATGCTTTCCCATCCTGTTATTCTTCTTTTCTGCTGCCAACACCCTTATCTTTTGCACGTAGCTGATCTTTTAGTAACCTTGCAGCTGGGCCTCAAGGCCCTTAGCTCACTCTGGCTAATAGTCAGGATTGCTCACATGTCCATTTTCTTCCAAAAACTCACCAACACTTACTCTCCTGCAAATACAGTTTGACATTTTTGACCATAGAAGTGTCCAGTGGTAGTGCCAGAGAGGAAGCACAGACAGTACTCCCAGACAAAAGAATCATTGTTTCCAAGGGCACATTAAGTGTTTCCTTAAGTAGAAAACACCATGTATGTAACAAAATCAACATCTGAATCAATGATACACAGTGTAAACAGAAATCCAGTTTTACTTTGAAGGTTAAAGAAAGACCAATAGCTCTGCAAGACTAAAAGTTTGTTCCCACTTAATCAGTTTTTATGACTACTATATTATCATGTGCCTTCTGTTATTTTGACATAATGAAGATTAAGCTAATATGTTTCTAAACATATGCAAGACACTTGGCAAGGATTTCTTTGGCTATGACAGCCTGAAGTTGCAGCCAGCAGCACATGGCACCATTTCCAAAAAGACATACTTTCTTCACAAAATGAACCACAGTCTCCTCGTCCTGCGGCTCTTCTCAGGCACTTCACAACTAACACAGCACTAGCAGTCAAAAGGCACCTGCCAGGAGCAAAGTGGAGGTTTCCTGTCTGGGACTGTACCACTTTGTCATGGTTTAACACTGGGCCAGCAATTGACTGAATGACAGATGCTCTCTGTCATTAATCCCCCTCCCCTCCCTGATAAAGAGAGAGCGAGAATAGGGGAGAGAGACCTACAGGTTGGAAACTAAACTACACAGCTTTAATTAAATACTAATGATAAAAAAAGAAAAAAAAATTAAATACATACATTTACTGAAAATCAATATCACATTCCTCTCCCCCCTCCCTCCAGTAACACTCAGTGTCACCACTGAGGCTGCAGGGCAGCCTTGGAAAAGTCCAGGCTGGACTCCTGGAGTCAGCAGCAGCCAGGAGCCGGAGGCAGGAACACACGGACTCAGGCTGGTACAGACTGGAACTACAGGAAGACAAACTGAATCCTCTCAGGATGCCAAAGAAGCAGGAAGAGGTGAAGAAGGGCCAAAACGAAAATGCTTGACCCTTGTGATCCCTCAAATTTATAGTAAGTATGACACATATGGGATGGAATACTATTTGGTCAATTTTGGTCACCTGTCTTGTCTGCTTCTCCCTGAAGTAAGGCCACAGGTGTGACCCCGTTACTCCTTTTCTTTTTCCAGAGCGCAAGATGTTCCTCAGAACAGAGGCCTTGGCTCTGCATGCCATTCTCTAGCAGTAACTATAAACACCAAGCATTATCAGTCCTAGAAGCAGACACTGACTGAGAAACTTGCTGTTCATTTCAGAAAGTGCAGCTACTTAAAGAGAGATGTAATCTTTCACTTCCTATCCTCAATTCCTTATGCTCCTCTAGAACAATGTATAATTTTAAGTTGTACTCACACATTCCTCCACCTAAGAAAATACTTCAAAATTATTCAAAGGGCCTACAAGTTCTGTGCAAGGATGGGAAAAACAACAACAACAACAAAAATCTAACCTTCACCATTGCATTGGGTTTCAGTGACAATGTTTTTTGTAGCATGGAAGGGATGGCTTTTGTGAGAAGACAGCCAAAGCTTCTCCCATGTTGGATGTAGCCAAGACAGATGTGCCTCTGTCCAAGGCTGAGCCCATCAGCAGCAGTGGTAGTGCCTCTGTGATGTTTAAAGAAGGGAAAAAACTGCTGTGCAGGCTCCTGGTCTGAAGGAGGCTATGAACCCAAGGAGGGCCCACACAGGAGCAGGTTTCTGGCAGGACCTGTGGAGATAGGAGCCCGAGCTGGAGCAGGTTTGCTAGCAGGACTTGTGACCCCATGGGTGACCCACACTGGAGTAGTCTGTTCCTGAAGGACTGTCTCCTGTGAGAGGAACCCCATGCTGCAACCAGAGAAGAGTGTAAGAAGGAACGAGTGGCAGAGACAATGTGTGGTGAACTCACAGCAACCTCCATTTCCCATCCCCCCACATCAATCAGAGAAACCAAGAGTGAAGCTGAGCCCAGGAAGAAGGGAGGCGGGGGAAGAAAGGTAAGATTTTTTCTGATTTCTCATTATCCTTCTCTGGTGTTAATTTGCAATAGATTAATTTCGCCAAGATCTATCTGTTTTTCCCGTAACAGTAACTGCTGAGTGATTTTCCTGTCCTTACCTTGAACCAAAAGCCTTTCATCCTATTTTATCCTCCTGTCTGGTTGAGGTGGGGATGTGATAGGGCAGCTTGGGGCGTACCTGGTGACAGTCCCACCACAACCAACCAAGCATAAGCTAAATCTGCTACAGTTGCTCCCCTTTTAGAGGGGAACAAAAACAAAGTTTAAAGTCAGACAGTCTGTCACTGCCTTTGAGCAAACATAACTTAAGTATTTTTACTGAAAAAAACCCAAACCAAACCAAAACCAAAAAACCCCAACCAAAACAGTGATTGGAATTACGTTGTCTTAAAGACAGCTTTACATAGCTCTATGCTGTTTAAGACCTCTTTCTTATATGCAGTTTTAGTACTCAACACTGTTAACAGTAAAGCAGTGCTTCAATCATAATGATCAGTTCAGGTGGCACATAGAAACTTAGTCCATCCTTGTTTTTAATAACTGTAGCTCGATTTTTATTCTAACAAAAATACACTAGATTGTACAGAAAAATGAGTTAGTACATTACTTACTCAGCAACTAATAATGAATCCAGTTTCCTTCTTTAGCTAAATACATAAATCCCATAACTGAACTTTTATGTATAGCATATCTGCTTTCTGAACTCTTTGATTACTGTAATTTCAACCTAAGATATGGAAATTAAAAAGAATTTTCTTCCCTCCTTCTCCTTGAAGCATACATTTCTTGTCTAGTAGTCTATCATTCCAATAACTGATCTTTGCACAATAGATGTATTTAATACTGTTAACAACACATCTGCATTCTTCCCAGCATCTTATTCCCCCATCTTTTTCCAGAAGCCTGACTTCTCTTCACATTTGCTTGGGTTTTTTGTTAAATAACCATTCTCAACTGCTTCAAACAATGCACAACATAGAAATTATCTGACAAACACCACAGAATGTTTAGCAAAGTCTAAGTCAGTTCAGTTACAATGTTTTCAATGACAGCTTTCCTTACTGAATCTTAACAGTTTACAAAATCTTAAACTTTCTATTGCCACAGCATACAGCTAGTTCCTCTAACCATGTTTATCAGTGATCAGCAGCTCAAAAATATTACAGGTAATCAATGTTATTCCTGTACGGACAATTCAAACTGCATTAATCCATTATTAATGCTTATTAATCCAACAGAACTGCATCTTTATAGTATGGTTTTGTACACAAAATGTTTACATTATTTAAAATCTAGGCATTCATTCAGATTAACAGATCAGCCAAAGCACGAGTGATTAAAGACAGTCTAAAGAATAATAGTGTTGATAACACTCAGTCTGAGTCTTACAGAGTTAACAGTAAATACAAGTAGACTTGTGCTGTATGCACTGGTATTATGGACATACACAGGACATTTGCTCAGTTGGTTGGTTTGCCCGACATGATAGTCTTGGGGTTTTCGGTTTGTACCAAAAGGGAACACAGGCTTTCTATGTTATTATGTTGTGACTTGCTGATCTGAAATATAAAGTACACATTTAAGCTGTGGTGTCATTTCTCTGCTTGCACATGACATCATTGTATATTAAAAGCTAATACCACCAACACACCTGCTTTCATTGATGTTCTGCCCCATACTTGCTGTTCCCTTTTTTTTCTTTAATTATTCTATCATTAGCTAATAGTGGACACAACTATTGTTTCAGAACATCCCATTTCAATCAACTTACAGTTTATGATGACTTAGAGGAATGAGGAAACATGTATAGGGGCTCTAATACATATTTATGCAAAGATACAGATCTATATAATCCTTGTAACATTTTCATATAAAAAGATTACATTCTTGTTAACTTGGTATAGGATAAGCAGATTAAATTCTCAGTAAAATTACTTACTTCTTTCTCTCAGCTTTTTTAATTCCTGGATGATATCACTATACACATAGGATAAAATCTCTTCTTGAGATTTTGTTCCATCCAAATAAACTAAGAAAGAAAAAAGAAAATGTTTTCACGAGTTCTATGCCAGTTCTCTGCAACAGCAATTGGCAAAGTTTTTGGTATTTCTATGGGGGCAGTAAGAGGACATAAAATAAAACGAAAGAGCAGTATCTCCCTTTTCTTCTTTCCTAAATTCATTTTACGTTAAAAAAATAGCATAGTGGAAAAGTATTCAAGTTTAGAATTAGTTTTTTTGTGGCATTAAAGTCTCTGTAGGGGTAGTGGTAATAACACTAGGACAGTAAAGCAACAGAGCAATTCAGCAGAAAGTTTCCTAAGCAGTTGAAGACTTCAGGTGCTTCCTCAGCTCAAGCAAGTTAAGGTAGTTTCCATTCTCACTGCACAGCAAGAAGCAATGCCCTAATCTTTGTGCTGATGAAGCAGCCACCTGACTTCTCTTTCCTCTGGCCCCCACTCCACAAGCAGGTAGTCCCAAGAGCTGTACAAGTGTTAGCATCACACAAGCTTGTGGCAGCACTTATCATCTGGCTCAGCTTTTGACTCTTTTGATGGAAGACTCATGACTGCAGTGTGTACAAAAAGCACCTAGGAAGTATCTTCAACTTTTTACAGGACTTTTTACCAGCCAAAAAATCCCCCCCACACTTGAAAATAAATCAACAAAAGCTCCAATTGCCACAAAGATACCTGAAGAAAACAGACCTGTATGAAAACACCCACAACCCAAAAAAAAGTGCCACGCTGAAGCATTTTATGTTTAAAATTGAGGATACTATACCAATGTCACTTGCATTCTCTTCCAATTCATTTTTATATTTCAGATACATAGGCCACACGTGTCCATCGAAGTACCCCGGCATATCTGCTGGCTGATAGACTCTGGTGCTACACAAAAAGATATTTGCTTTCCCATGCAAGTTTTACATTTTTCCCTAAAACAAGCTGGCTTATTAAGAGCATCTATTAAAAATAAAAACAGCCTGGCAGGCCCCATAACTGTTTGAGCAAAGAAGACTCCTTTGTTCTAACAGAATCTGTGATACAAATTCATGCTAACATACCCATTTCTGCCAAACAAATTATACATGACATTAAATGATTTTTTTTGTAACTGAAGATGGTATTACTATAAATTAAGCTGTAATGAAAGTGCTACCTAAACAAATTAGTTTTTAAAAAATACAGATTGCTCAAGTTTAAATTGTGAGTGGTTTTGTCTAGTCACTCCCAGCCTGGGCAATTAAGCCCTTTAAAGGTTAGCCCACCAAGATATCAAGAAAGTGGAATAAACCTAAAGGTTAGCCCACCAAGATATCAAGAAAGTGGAATAAACCTAAGCAAGTGGGATAAAGAATTTCTTCAGTCAGCCAGCAAATTCTGACTTTATGCATATGTACTTCTTTCAGCACACAGTATTGCTCCAAATTTGGAGGAAAGTCAGACACTGGCTGAACAATCTCCATCAGATATAAAGTATAATGATCACACAATCTAAACAAAGTGTACACTAAAAACCACACATGAACACTGTTTGACAATAATCATCATGCAGCTGTGTTCAACCAAGGATACAACTGCTTAATATCTTTTGAACTGTTTAACTCCAATATGGGATCAGTAATGTAAATAAATGTATCTGGACAGAAAATTCTTTTCATCATTTGGAAGACATTCCACATTTTAATATTCCTGTGCTCTAAAACACAACCACAATGCCTACCTTGCCTTATCCTATTAACAACAGCATGCAAAGATGCATGGTAATGTTGGTTAAATAGCTACACTGTCTTCCCTGGGAATCACACTGGACAGATGATCTTAACAGCTTACATTTGACAAGCACTGAAGAAAAGCTTGTACAAAAGAACCACTACAGGCTAGGGCGTACAGTGACCCTCTGCGAGCAGTAACTGAATAAGCTTACCTTCTTCTCCTTTTGCACTCTTCATAAGGAAGGGTCAAAAAATATCTTTTGTTCCACAGTTCATTAAGTGGCCTACGATGATAACATATTTATCTCTCTCTTCCATTTTAGGGAATCTGTTATTATATTAGATTACATATTACCACTTACGCGTAATTGTAAAGCAGAAAGCCTTCAACGATCAAAATATAAACATCATCTGTATTTTTCAGATCGTCACATGTATTCTGAGGCTCATCTGTCACAACTGAGCTTGCTGGGCAGTTCATCCAACCACAAACAGTTTTCACCAAATCATCCATATAAAGGGCATCAAGTTCTAGACAAAAATAGAAAGTTAGGCACCCCATAAAACCAGAGAGGAATAATCATCATAATCATCATCATCCTCTTAAGTAATTCTAAGTTAATCAATAAGAATCAAGTAATCCACGTACAAGTCTAAATGAAAGGGCAAGGGATTACCCCAAAAATTCTCTCTCACACATGTAAATAGCTCCATGTTTGAAACTGATGATACCCTGAAACTAAAGCTTTCCCCAGAACTGGGGTACTTCTGGTGTGTGTGATCTCTGTTGCACCAAACAGCACATGAACTCACTTCACAGCCTTTCCCTTGATAATAGAAGCTGCAAACCAGAAGCTTCTTATTCCATAAAGCATGTAAAAACTTACTTCCAGATCTCCACCCTTCTGTCAGTTGTCACTACTACAGGTAAAGGGAGGGTGCTCAAATTTTTGCTTTTGATTTTTAGTGGGTTTCAGGCATATGGAGAGTGGGAATGGATGGACTGGATTGAAAGGAGACTTGCACCCTTCCTGGAGGTGTTTAAGACAAAGTTGGATGAGGCCATGTGCAACCTGGTCTGGGGGGAAGTGTCTAGGCCTATGCAGGGGAATTGGATCTTGATAATCTTTAAGGTCCCTCCCAACCCAAACCATTCTTATGATTCTATGGCCTACAAAGCAAAACAGCACAAAGTAGCACCTATTTTTGTCTGTAGACGTGTAAGGACATATTGACCAAGTATGGAAGCATAGAGAGCAGGCAACCTTTGGATAACCTAAGGGCAAACACACTTAAGCAGTGCTTTGAAGAGCAGCATTAAACCCAGATATTTGAACTAGAACATCCAAATTATCCCTCTAGTTTAATTGAGTCTAGAATCTGAGCCAAAAACTGCATAGTTTTCAGATACAATTTAAGGTGCTGGCCACTGTTGCAGAGTAATAATACATTTTGTGATCACCAAGTATCATCAGAGACTAGCTAATAACTGTTCACAAGTGATACAACCTGAACCAAAGCACTGCCCTAAAGCGGATCTGGATGTAGAAATTTATTAGACTAAACTGGCATGCTAAGCCAGCATTAACCAGGAGCTTCAAAAGACTTGGTCTGTACATGACATCCTACATGAAATAAAGGTGTCAGGATGTCAGGGTCAGACCTAAGTTTTGACTGATCTGGACTATTAAATCCATCGTTACACAGAAAATTATGGAGTTAAGCTCATGTCAGTGCTGCAAGCGAAGACTTGCAACTGAACAGTACCAGACAGAACTGTTAGAAACCAAAAGGTTGAAAAGAGAAAAGGAAAGGACAAGCACTAGTTGAGCTATTCCTAGTTCACTGAGTTTTCCTATTTATCCTAGTGACCTGAGGGAAACTGAGCAAAGAATTTCTATTAAACAACCATTTGTTCACCACCTTGTTCAAAAGGCTAAAGGGACAGGAGTTAGAGGGGAAGAAGTGTTGGCGCTCAGCAGAACAGAATTTCAGAGCAATGTTCAAAAGCAATGCATTACAGTTACTGACCATCATATAGCTTAAATCCACGTTCATCTGTTTCTACTTCATGCTCTGGCTGGAAGGGAAAAAAAAAAAACACAAGTATTTTCAAGGCTACTTTTATGACTACTTTCACAGACATATGCACTTCAGGTAAAACCCAAGGGTTATGGACATTTGTATCCCAAGTGATTAAATTTATCTTCAAAATGAAACGCTGTATACAACTATTAAAATACAATGCCAACACTTTATTTGGCTGAGAAAAACAAGTTCTCCAAATCATACTTAAGTTAATTAGGATTTTTGTTCAGAAATGATTCACCCTCCTTGATGTGAATGCAAAAGTTGTTTTTCTGTTCTGATTTGGGAAACAAGAACTACATATTGCTGTGTGGGTGTAGAGTTAGCAACAATATAATTCATACTATTGGCACAGAAGATCTTGAAAAATGTATCCAACATAACACCTATTTGCTTAGTTTGAAAGAGCATCAAAGCAAAGAGTAGACTTCTTTTTGCTGAGTATTCACAGTGGTTTTGGTCACCCTAAGCTCGATTACCTCAGTGCTCATTTTATTTCTTATGAAGTTAGCATTATTTTCAGCAGCATCAGTTTAAAAAAAAATGATACTAAAATCTACTCAAGCCTCCTTTTACCTATCAGGTCTTTCCATCAATACTGTTACCTTAAAGAAATCATCTTGAAAGATTACATTACAGTTGGGAAGCATTTTCTTCAGCTTTTCCGCCAGTGTTGTTTTCCCTCCATTTGTTACACTAAGTTAAAAACACAGCAAAACCAGCATCAAGGCAAAGATCTATATTTTAAACAGATGTACAAGCTCCTGCACACATTTCTGTATGGTTAGGGTAAACCACAAAGACACTACCCCAAACCTCCCAAAAACTTAGTCAGGTTAAATACTCTCTACATGTAGAAATTTTCTGGTAGGTTCCAAAAGCTTTCAGATAGTACATCTAGCAGTGCCAAGAAAAAAGATTAAGGTGATGTAGTATGGGAAACCTCCAACAGATGCAGAAACAATTTCTGAAGATGTACATCCCATAAAATTGGTCAATTTAATGATTTTTAATCTATTTTCAGAAAACATCCATTCATAAATAGAATTATGTAACTTCATTCTGAAAGGAAGACCAGTCTTGAACTGTAGAGAAAATTTAATTTGCTAATACTTACCCTCCAATACCAACAACCAATGTTTTCATGGCTTGTTTTCTCCTCAGTTATTCCTTTTAACTGTGAAAGATAGAAACCTGTGAAAACTCTTAATTCAGCATCATGGAAAGCAGCTGTTTTATTAAGAAACAATTATTGATAAGACTTAGTTTCTGTCCCTTTTTTTTTCTTTTTGCAAATTTTTTTGTCAGAACCCCAACTCCTTGTTCTAATGCCAGCAAAAAATCTGCCACATACATGCCCCATCACGTTTCAATGTGTTTCACCTTTGACATTTTATGATCATCTATATTACAATAATTTGTGGACAACTTTGAGAGACTCATGTCTATCAATGTTAGTGCCACATAAGAAAAGTGTAATACCTAAAAAAAAGCACAGCCATTGCTCGAGCATTACAAGTATAAAAAAGACAATGTAAACAGAAGCTGCAGTGGTGAAACAAAGGAAAACTGTAAAAATGAAAAAAAAAAAAAACAAAACAAAACTTGGTGACGTTGAAAAGAAAGACATGGAGGTCTTTAAATTTAATTGTAACAACAAGGAGGACTGAGGGGAAGAATGTCAGTTTTCAGACTAACAAACTCCCTCCAGTTTACTGTCCAGTCACCTGCGCCTGCAAAGATAAGAGTGCAGCAGGACAGACAGTAGTGGGGCTGCTTCTCTTGGCAGCAGCACTAGTCCATAGTTTGTCAAACCAGTTTAACACTTGGTCAAAATTTCTTTCCAAGAGCACAAAACAATTAGTAATATTTAAACACACACAAACACCCTGTTTTTCACCTGCTCTGTCCTCCTCAGTAGCACTTAAGGAGGTAAGGCCTATGACACCTAACACCTGAAAGGACTGAGCAAGTAACAGTCTCTCCTCCAAAAGTATCTATACTGTAGCAGCCAGAAGGGGCATCAGTATGGAAGCAAAGCCATGCAGTTTCTGTTAAAATAAATTTTAAACGTAATCTGAAGTAATCTTATCCTTCTGCATTTGGTGCAACAACAGGAAGTTTGAGTATTTCAGAAGTCTACGATGTGATCTTTGCATGTTGCTTAACTCAGGACTGTGACATCCATTGCCCTGACATGATGCATACCTTCAGTAGTTGTTACTGCCAAGTTTTTGTAAGTTTATAGCCTGCAAAAGTTTTCTAATAGTATTATAAATCCCAAGTTCAATGATACATTACATGCGTATGGTATTGGTTATAAACTCGAAGACTGCAAACACATGTTCTTAGGAAGTGATATCTCTGTCCAAAAAAATAATTAAAAAAGCGCTAAACCCCAGTGTTCGTTTCTAAAAATCGTCAGTAAGGTTTGTGCTCCAGAGGATTATTGTCCCACAGAAAAAGGCATATAACCAAATAAATAACACCTGGACACGCATGCTGAGCTTTGGACTCTGCGTCACTGTCTGTAGGAAAGTTAATCCCAGCTCCAGGCAAAAAAACCCAGGCTAAAACAAAACCAGCAACTCCTCCTCTGTGTACGGCACGAATTGCAACAGCGAATTTGTCAGCAATGCTGCCACACAGAAATCCTGAACCTCTCAAGCTGGGCTTGGCTCAGCACCCTTAAACAGAACATAAACCCATCACAGCCCTATCGTTAAAAACGGGGCAGGTAGCAAAGCCCCGTCCCGGGTCCAAAGCCGAACCACGCTTCCTCCTCGGCACCGCCAGACCCGGCCGGGAAGCGTCTCTGCCAGCACCGGACCCGCACACAGGGGAGGCGGGGGGCCAGGGGAGCTCGCTCCGACATCCACAAAGCCCCTCACGTCCCCAGGGAGGGGTCACAGCTCTCCCGCCTGTCCGAGGCTTTAACCACCGCACCGCTCGCAAGNNNGACGCCCGCCCCGCCCCGCTCCGCTCCGCCCTGCCCTGCCCTGCTCGGCATCGCCGGCCCGCTCGCAAGCAGCCCATCGCCGCCCCTCCGCTTCCTCGTCCGCGCTCGGGCTGGCCCCAGCCATGTCCAAGCCACCACCTAAACCGGCCAAGCCAGGTAAGGGAGGGGACCCGCAGCCCGGCCCGACGTCCCCTCACTGCTTCACTGACCCCGCGAAGCCGGGTCGGGGCGCGGAGCAGCGGAGCTGCGTGCTGACACGTGGGCGATCGGGGAGTCGGGTCTGGGCTGTCAGCGCCCGGCCGGGGGGGAGCGGAGCGGGGCAGGGCCGCTTACCCCTTCCTTTCCCCGCCCCGCCGCCATTAACCACCGCACCGCTCGCAAGTGTGGGTCGAGCAGGCAGCTCCTCCCGTAGCCCCGGCGCCGCCGCTCGCCCCGGTGGAGGCGGTCGTGGAGGTGCCCTGGGCACGCAGGCGTCTCGTCTGGGCGGGATGCCGCGCCGGCTACTGCGAAAGTCCGGGGGTGCCACCGGCGCAGAGCTGTCGCCCAGGGCCAGGCCCCATCTCCCCGGCCGCCTTCCTCCTCTGGGGTGCGGCCCAGGCCTGGGAGCCCTGCGTGGTGCCCGTGGTGCTTGGCGAGGCGGCGAGCCCAGTTCAGCCCAGCCCGGTTCTGCCCAGCCCAGTTCAGCCCAGCCAGCCGCTGCTGCTGTCGAGGTGAAGCTTGTGTAGGCCGAGATGCACAAGAAACCTTTTAATCTGTAAGAAACAGGCGCTGAAGTACTCTGAGGTTCGCCCTCTGATTGTGTGAGTTAGCAAAACTTTGATGCATAAAGGCAGTTTTGGTAGTCTAGCCTCATGCCACGTTCTTCTTCCGTGGCATTCACTGCTTTCCCTTGTAGGACTCCACTACAAGCACTCTTCTACAAAATGTGATTATCTGATCCTTAGTAGGAATCTCTGTTTTTTGTCCTTTGAATAGCATTTGAAATAACTAACTTCATAACTTAATTGAGTATTTTAACTAGATAGCTTCTAAAACACGTCTTTAATTTGAGTCAAATAAGTGCAAAACCAGTTTGGACTCTTTAAATCATCAGTCTCAACCTGCCCAGAGAAGCGAAATCTTTTAAAGCTCTCTGTAGAGTTTCATCCTTAGAGGGATTTCCCCTGACCTGCAGTCTCTTGGAAAACAGCTTACTTGAAATAAAAAATAGGAACATTGCCATTGAGGACTCTCACTGAAAACCTGTGCTGAGGAAATCTGTGGGTTCCTAAAAGGGTGTGTTGCTGCTCTTAACAGCCATATATATAAGAAGTGTAGATTTTTCCAATGAAGGTCATAACTCAGCTTTCTCATTTGCAAAAAGATGAGTTAAATTTAACCTAAAATTTTAGAGGAGTTAAAGGCTCTAGCCCCACCTAACCTGCAGAAGCCATGAGGCTGACTAAGATGTGTTTGATCTAATACTATGAGTCTCACTAGTTTGCTGGGATGCAGTTTTGTGGTATGCTTGCTCTGATAAATGCAGACTGCCATCAAAAGGGCAGGTTCCCTACTCCCTCCAGGCCCAGTCCCTGACATCCCTTTCTGTTCCATTTAATGACATGACAAGCTGGATCAGTACCGTGACTTTTTATGTTAGGTTATTTTTATGTCTAATGAACTTGCTGAGCTGGTTTACCACTTAAGTGCCTGACACAGCAGAAGGAAATGGGCAGAAATAAATGGGTGAAAGAGGAAGAGGAAGAGAGTGGCTCTTTTGGTAGTAATGGTTTTCAGAGCTGACTAAGGGTAGTGAGATTAATTTTGTTGGATCTGTAGTCTTTTAAGGGCTGTTAAAATTTTTTGTAAAAATTTTTTGTAGTCTTCTAAGGGCTGTTAAAAATTTTTTTTCTGAAGTGTTTTCAGGAACAAACTGTATTATAGCATACCTAAAAATACTTACGTTGTTGTGTGTCTGGTTTTATTTTATCTGTAATATCAGTTATGCCTGTGCTACTGCTATGAATCTTTCAAGGGTATAGATGTTAGAATGTGCTGATTAAATATAAATACAGGAACTGCAGGCGGTGGTATTGTTGCTACAGCAGTGCAATGCTGTCTCTTTTGATGGCTTTTAGACTGCAGTTGGTGGAATGTGGAAGTGCTATGTTCATTTTTCTTCACTGACTATTGTCATGTATCTAGTCTATGAACTGGGCTGTAACTTGTGTCAGGGAACAGCATACCTGTTTGCCTTTTTACTGAGTTGTTACAGTTCAAGACACAGAAGAGAGGAGAATATAGTGGTTGCTGTAGTTCTTCCCCTTGCGTTCAGGAAAAAAAAAGTACAAGCTAGATAGAAATGGAGAGGAGATACAGCAGGTGGCAAGGAAATTGAAATATTTAGTGGAATAAGTATTAATCTTTTCTAAAACAGTAAATGTTCATTCTTCAACACAGATGTCAGACATTACAGTTAAATGGCTGGAGGTACTTCAGAAATGTGGGGAAAAAGAAAAACTAACTAGCTGTAGCATTAAGCATGGTTTTCCTCAGTATGTGAGGGCATTTCATCTGACAGAGGGGCTTCTACTAAGCCAGTGGTATTAGGATTTCAGTTACTGAGGGGTGATCTTGACATAAATACATTTTAGACAATCATCTGATGAATTTTTCAACACTTGAGCTAGTATTTTGGATCCTGTGGTTAGCCCTTGAGTAAGAGGTCATGGTTGTTTTCAGAAGCTGTAGCAGGCTTTTAATTTCTAGTGTTTCGAGGCTTTTTTCTTGTGTTGGTTTTTTTTTGTTTTTTTCTTTTTAAATAAGTGCCTAGCTTTGCTTTTTTCTTGGGGCTCTGTATTATTGTTGTTTTGATGTATTTTTCCTTTTAGACTTGCTATTGAAGAAACAAAGGGGTAGAGTGGGAGTTGAAAATAGCAGAAACTTTCTTCTCTGTCAGCGTTATGCAAGGGCTTTCCCTCCATCTCTCGCTCTTCATTCATCAAATCACACTTTTCTTTGCAGTGTTCATAAACCTCTTCAACATTTCTTGTTGCTTTTAATTCTGCTTATAAGTTACTAAGCAAGTGCTTTGAAATTGACAAGCTGTATTGGCTTCTGCTGGTTGTCTCCTCAAGTGGTGGTCTCTGATTATGCATTTTTGACTGGAGCCTTCCAGAGTGTGTAGCAATAGCTTTGGCAGTAATGAAAGTTGTATATTAATATTTTTAAGAAACCTTAGTTTCATATTTTCCAGAGAGAGTAAGGTTTGTTGATCCTGATGGTTCTATTTTATGAAGTAAGATCAGTCTTTTTGTCCCAAGGAAATTACAGTTCTAAATTACTCCAATTTAGAGGAGGGAAGGCATCAGGAAGCCTAACACATGGCATAAAACATTGCTACCTTGAAGTAGGTCTGTCGACTTTGCAGACACCAGTAGCCAGGGACACGGGAGCATCTGAATGCAGGGAGTTAAGCTGTGGTCATCAGTTCTAGAAGAAGAACATCATTGGAACCACTGAAGTTTAATTTCAATGTAGGTTTTAGATTTACATTTCTGACCCCAAGCTAGCTTCTTACTTCAAGCTACTGGAGCTACAAACAAGCTTGCTACAGGTGAAGGCATTCCGTGTATTTGCAGAAATAAAAAAAGAGAAGATTTAAACATCAAACTGTGCCAGTCAAAATTCGTTTGTGAAATCGTAGAATATTCTTTATTCTGATTTTCTGTAAACAGATGCTGTTGCTCCTTCCACTCCAGATACTCACTCATGCAGTCCATGATTGTTTCTGGGCTACTTCAGTTTATCATCTACACTGGCACCAGTCTGCCTTTTGCATTCATTTTGACATGTGACTAAACTGGTTCCTAGGTTGGTTTTGTTTGTTTGTTCAGTACACCCTCCCCCCTTCCTCTCCTCTGATTTATATGCCTCATGTCCACTTCCCCTTTCTAATGAGCACTACTTGGAAGTGGAAAAAAGCTCTCTAACCAGTGGGGACTCTTCTCTGTCTCATTTCTGACAATCCTTAAATGCTGTTTTGTACTCTTTTGTGTTCCTGTGCAGGATCCTATGAACGAAGTGCTAAAATACAAGCTGCACTTCTGTAAAGTGTATTTTCACTACTTTTATTCCTGCTTGAAGGTTTGGGTGCAAAGCTTCTTATTTTCCAATTCCTGAGAAGCCAGAAAAAATGTTTCAGTCAGTCCATAACGTCCTTCTAATAAATTTGTACATCTGTTTTAAGAGTCATGCCAAATCACAATATGAAAATCTCTGATTACTAAAGCAAGCAGTTTAGCTTTGATATTGTCACTTGACCAAAAGATTATGACTTCAACTTGCTGGTGTTACCAGATTGTGTAATTCCTTTTACAAGTTCTTAAGCCAAAACTGGGGAAACAAACACACTTTTCTTTTGCCACCTCACTTGCTGTGAAATTGGGCAGAAGATGCCTCTCACAGCCTTCCGAAGAACTTCATATGAACCTGTATCAGAATTCATATTCCCTGTCGTATATGTTCTGCACAGGTCCTGAAACATGCAAACTGTAATTTTCCTTCCCCACACACAAAATCTTATGCATATTTTGTCTGTTGTTACAGACGGGGTTCAAATTAAGGTTTTTTTTTTCCATCAAATTGGTGCTAGAGATTCTCAGCAGCTTCTCTGCAGCCTTTTGGTAGCAAGGAGGAGGGTCACTGAGGACAACTAGCCTGAGATTCGTTTGAATCCTTATAGGAGTTGATAGACTTGAATTTTCTAATTTATCCATAGATGGCCATGGCCAATTCTGACTTTATAAAGCACAGATATTATCCATTTCTCTGTATTGTATCCGCTGATACTGCTTTATGACACCCAGTGGGTCTGTTTATCTAAAGTAAATTAATTTCTTTGATTGTAATGGTAGCCTGGAGCAGCTCACTCTAAATACAGCTAATGAAAAGATGCTGCATTAGCATAATTTTCTGATTTGTAGAACCTTATTTGCATCTCTAAGATTTGATTGTGTCTGTTTGTGGCAGGAGAAGCAGTCTGGAAAAGACTTACAGCTGCCCACTGGGCCAAGGCTTGGTAGCTCCAGTGAACACTGGCTTACTGCCCTCCTTATTTTCTTAACTGAAATAAATGGCTTTTGCACCAAGTGCTTTATTTTAGTTGAGGAAATAATACTATTTGACTCCCCTTTTGGTACTGGAGCTTTACCCTAACTCACATATCTAAATAGGTGTAGGAACAGGTCTTTCCGTTTTTAATATTTAAACAGGTGGAAACAAAAAAGAGAAAACCAAAGAATGCTTTGGTTGCAAGTTGAGTAAAAGAGGGTTATTTTAATGCTAGTGTCTGTGGTGGTACAGAGAATCTGGGGAAAAGAACAGAGGAAGTGGGGAAAAAAGGAAAAAAGCATCAGTGTGAGAGAACAGTACCTCCTTGTTAGGAAAGCACTTAGCACTTCTTTGGAACCAATTTTCTGTTAATGATACTGCAGTTAACTAAAAATAAACTTCAAAATTGCTAGCAGGAAACAAAAAGCTTCTAGTCTTGGGAAAATGGCCTTTTTAATTACTTTGTATTACAAAGCACTGCAGTGATGTTTGCTTCAGTTCACTGCAGATCAAAAGCTGCATTTTTAAGTTGTTATTACTGTTTAGCACCTCAGTTTCTTTTATAGACTTTGCTGGGACACGGTCGTGTTGGAAATCTGAGTTGCCTGTTTCCTTATATAAGCAGAAGCTTATTTGAGAAGTTATCCAAAATATTCAAAGGGCTTGAGGTCAGCCCAGCCTGATAAAGTCATACGCCTGATGTCACTGATTAGAAGGAATCATTAGTTTGACTCCTTCACCCTGTTGTGTTGCTGGCAAAGGGTTTGGCAGACTGTGGCTTGGGGAGTTCTTTTGCTAAGAATATTTCTATCTGTTTACTATCTGTAATAAATTTTGTATTTTTAAAGTCTGTCAGGTAGTTCTTTTGCAGATATTTTTTGCGAATTCCATGAGAAAACACAGCTTTGTGGCTGAAGTATGGAATTGAAAATAGGAATCATTTGAATTTGTTCTTGCACTTAGAAAAAAGATTTATTGTGGGACACATCACTGCACTGTGCCTCCATTTCCTTTGTTATCAAAAGGAATGCTTCTCTTGTTAATCATGCTGAGAATAAAGTCACTAATGTTTGCCTGGTGCCTTGAAATGTTAATAAGGTATATGCATGTTCTGAATCCTAGTTATTTTGTCTTTGATAAGTAAACAATGTGGAGGTAAAGTCCATCAACTTTGTGAAGTTCAAGTCAGTGCTAATGTAACATGATGAAGAATTTCTTTACTGTAAGGGTTATGGAGCCCAAGAAAAGCCTTAACCCAGAGAAGCTGTGGAGTTTCTTTTTTTGGAGGCTTTCAAGACCCATCTGGATGCACTTCTGAGTGACCTGCCCTAGTTTTGGTTCTGCTGTGGCAGGGAGATTGGATTAGATGATCTGCAGAATTTCGTTTCAAACCCTGACAGTCTGTGGTTCTGTGATTAGTTTTCCATCCTACATTAATCTTATGGTGCGGTTTGTAATGGAGCAAAGGTAGTAAGGGGGAGCACAGGAGGTCTTGAGGAATTTTCTGCCTTCTTGCTTACTCCAAAGAACACCCACCAGTGGGTGCATTAAGCCTGTCTGCATGCCTAGGATGGGCATTGCTATATAAAAGTGTTTCAAGTGATTACAGGTTACTTACATGCCTAGTACAGCTTGTTGGTATCTGCAGAACAGAAATTCAAGTTTAATATACTTCCTTACATTTTGTTGTTTTAAATCTCCCAGAGTGATGGTTTGGTTTTGTTTTGTCTTGTTTGGTTACAATTTGGCACAAATAATTGCCACGCCAAGGGCTGAAGTTCTGTTGTTCTTAGCTCTCAAATGCAGCAACCAGGCTTTATGTCTGTTTATTTGGCTGATCATTTGGCCCATTTCCTTCAGAACCCATGCTGCTGGCTTCAGTTTTTTCATCATGGTTCAGAAGCATAGCACAAATAGCACAGCAACAATCTTCACGGGTCAAATAAAGGAATTTGTTTGGATTTGAGGGCTGTATGTGTATGCTTTGTATGTAAGCATGATACTGATATTGCTTATTTTTTCTTTTTTAGGGCAGGTTAAAGTGTTCAGGGCCCTGTACACATTTGAGCCCAGAACGGTAAGTACGTTTAGATTTTAGGCTTTTGAGAACATTTATTTTAATCTTGTATATAATAATGATAGAATAATAGAATGGTTTGAGTTGGAAGAGACCTTAAAAATCACCTAGTTCCAAGCCCCCTGCATGGACAGGGACACCTTCCGGTCAAACAGGTTGTTCAAATCCCCATCCAACCTTGCCTTGAACACTACCAGGGGTGAGGCATCCACAACTTCTGTGGACAACCTGTTCCAATGTCTCACCACTGCTGTGGTAAAGAATTTCTTCCTTATGTCTAGTTTAAATCTGCCCTCTTTCTGCTTAAAACAGTTAAGCTCTTTACCTGTTGCTATAAGGCCTACTGAAAAGTCAGTTCCCATCTTCCTTATAAGTCCCTTTTATATGCTGGAATGCTTCTGTGAGGTCTTCAGAGAGCCTTCTCTTCTCGAGGCTGAACCTGAACTCTCAGCCTGTCTTCCTAGGAGAGGTGCTCCAGCCCTCCGCTCGTTTTCATGGCTCTCCTCTGGATTCACTCCAAGAGCTCCATGTCTTTCCTGTGTTGCGGGCTCCAGCACTGAATACAGTACTCCAGGCAGAGTCTTAAGAGAGCAGAGTAGAGGGGGAGAATCACCTGCCTTGACCTGCTGGCCACACGTCATATTTGGCTTTCTGTGCTTCAAGCACACATTGCTGGCTTATGTTGAATTTCTTGTCAACACCCCCCAGTCAGGGGGTGACTCCTGATGCCAAGCCTTGGGGCTGTTCACCGTCCATTCTCTACCTGTTCTGTCCATTCTCTGTGATTTCCCCAGCCTAGGTGCTAGACCTTGCACTTGGCCTTACTGAACGTCATGCCATTTGCACGGTCCCACCTCTCAAACCTGTCAGCATCCTTTGGATGGCATCCCTTCCCTCCAGCATAATGACCACACCACACTGTGTCATCTTGTCAGCAAACGTACTGAGGATGCACTTGATTCGAACTGTCCATGTCACCAACAAAAGTGTTAAACAGCACACCTCCCAGTACTTACTCTTGAGGAATGCCACTTACCTCTCTGGTCTCCCATTTGGACACTGAGCCATTGACCACAACTCTTTGAGTAAGACCGTCCAGCTGATACCTGATCCACTGAATGGTCCATCCATGGAATCCGTATCTTTCCCCTTAAGAGACTGGGATGCCATGTGGGAGTGTTGAATGTTTTGCACAAGTCTAGGTAGATGACACTGACACTGTGTACCCATCATAAAAGGCCACCAAATTAGTCAGGCACAATTTTCCTTTGGTGAAGCCAGCCTGGTTGCCACTAACCACCTCCTCATTGTCTGTGTGCCTTAGCAGAGCCTTCAGTAGGCTCCATGATCTTGCCAGGCACAGAGGTGAGACTGACTGGCCTGTAGTTCCCTGTGTTTCCTTTTTTGCCTTTTTGAAAATGGGGGTTGTTTCTGCTTTTCCAGTCAGTGGGAGCTTCACCAAACAGCCACAACTTGTTCAGTATGACAGGAATCAGCTTTGCAACTTTATTCCTTGGTTCCCTCAGGAGCCATGAATGGACCTCATCAGGTCTGGTGGACTTGAGCATTTTCAAGTGTTTTAAATGTTCTTGAACCTACTCTTCTACAGTAGGAGATTTCTTCAGGGTTGGCCTGTTAAACTTGCTGTGCTATGTTTTCAATGAAAAAGCCTCTTGATGGATATTGGTTCATAATGTGACTAAAACTGCCTGACTAATCATCTCTCTCCTTTTTTTAAGTCCAGCTCTTTTTAAAAGCAGGATGCTTTCTTGTCTAGTGTCAGCTATCTGCAATCTAAGATCAGCATTCTAAGGGACTATTTTTTTCCCTCCAGAGGCATCAAAGGTAATTGAGAGCAAAGAGTTTTTTGAAATGGGACCAATGAAAAAAGGGGATGAAGTTAACAAACACTAGAAAATTTTGCTGCTTTTGCTGCGCAGTGTTCTGTTGGAAAGGCCACAATCCTTTTCTTTAATTGTCAGGAAGGTCACAGAACCAGGAAGTTAGCTACAAGCAAGTCAAATGCAGTATGAAAGACTTTCAGGCTGTTTTCTGGTTGATAGAGGATTTGCGTTATTGGTCTTTTGAAAGAACAGATGTATGTGCTGTGCTTTATCCCAGTATTTGTTTCACTTAAGTACACACATTCAGATTTTTTAGTCTTCTTTTTTTAAAATATATTTTATTTTTTTTAAAGCCAGATGAACTCTACTTTGAAGAAGGAGATATCATTTACATCTCAGACATGGTGAGTCTAAAGACTTCTCATACAGACCGAATATTTCTGGAATGCAGCATGTATCCCTTTCTAAAATATTTTCCCATTTCTCTGCAGAGTGATACAAATTGGTGGAAAGGAACTTGCAAAGGGAGAACTGGACTAATTCCAAGCAACTATGGTAATGCCTAGAATTGAATATTTTCATTTGGTAAGATCATTCATGATGAAGGGAAGTCACTAAATAGAAATAACTGTTACCCTGGTTTCAAAAACTGATCATGGTATTTGTATTTAACAGCCCTCTACCAGAATACATGTGCAGTATCTGTCACTGCTGCACATCAGCTGTTGACAGGCTGTCACATGTTTTTATAACCTAGAGAATGCTTGAGTTTGCCGAATGTTCTTCTTTCTGCTTGTGTAAGTTACAGCAATAGATGTTCTCAGTTTTGAGGGGAAGAACACTTGGATCTAAAACTTGGTTTTACAGGCTGCACATGATACTGATAGGCTTGTATTCTTGATACTCTCAAGGAATATACTGCAGTTTTTAAGATGTTCTTGGCAGTATCTTGGCTATATTTCTTCAGTCTGCATGTTGCCTTTTTTTATATTGACCTAAGGATGGGAAGCTACACCCTTTAGTAGCTTTGAGATCAAGAATTCTGACACAGCATAGGGTGGCTTCTTACAGAAATAGATAATCAATAATAGAATTTTTAGGTAAGCCTGCATATTGATAGGAAGCTAAAGCAGATTGTGAGTAGTTTTGTAGAACTCGGTTGCTTATTTTTTCCCACTCAAGGAATAGGGCCTGTTTTGTTTGCCTTTTGTTGCTTTTTAATCAATATATTTAGCCACAGAAAACGTTGTTTTCTTGGAGATTGTACCACATCAGATATGCCATCTTTAGACTGAATAGAAATTGCTTTTTCGGATTCAACTGAAATCATTTTGAAAAGCCATGAGACAACACAACACAATTCTTCCAAGTCCTCCCCGGAAATGAAGGCAGTGTCACTGACATTGCATCAAAACTTCTAATATATAAGTAACTTGCTATTGCTTCATGTTGGCTCCTCTTCACTAGGAGGTGGTGTTGTAGCAATGCTATGGTTTCCTGCCCTGAGCTGTAGTTGGTAAAAATACTGAATAGAGGCTGTGGTGCAGCTGTTGATGCCATGGCATGAAATTTCACTCCAGTCTGGGACATCCACACTGAGTCTATTCTACTCTTGTCATCTGCCAGAGGTGGTAACTTTTCTACACAAGATGAATATTTACACATGGTAATCTACACTTAAATGTCTTTTGAGCATTTAAGTGTGTTATATTTAAAATAAAACCAACAACTTACTAATCCAGTTTGTGCTCCCATTGAGATAATTTGGAAAGTTGCTTCCAGGGTGCTTTGCTGAAAAGTTAATCTGAGCAGCAGTTAAACTTCCATTTTAGACCATGTCGGTTTCTCTGCACATCTGCAAAAATTCCATGTGTAAGCAGAACAGAAGACCTGTCTGCAGACCCTGAGAATGAAGTCAGTGTCATGGTTTTAGCCAATAACCACGTGACAGATGCTGTTATTCCCCCACTACCCTCACAGAAAAAGGTGAAAAGGGGATTATAAGGTGGGAAGGAAAACTAGTAATAATGATGGTGAATTACAAATATGTGTAAGTATGTAACTGTAGAACCTCCAGTCCTCAGCTGGTGATTACTTCCCAACAAGAAAAGTCCCACGTGGGACTTGACAGAAGAGGGAGGTCCCCGAGTTCAGGGTCCCAGTCCCAGTCTGCAAATCCTTGGAGCAGCCAAGCCTGTCCTGCTTGGGAGGGCAGGAGAAGGTGACCTGTCTTGATGAATGACATTCTTCTCTGGTGGGGAAACCACCAGCAGCAGCAGCAGGAACAAACAAACAGCCCCTAACCCAGCCAGCACAACAGCCAGAGAGGCCATGAGTGGGCTCTTCTGGGAGCCATTTTATATTGATCACCATGGGGAAAAAACATCCTGAGCCATCCTCTCCTCCCCATTGTCACAGCTCATCCCACTGTCACTGCCACGGCCTGGCAGCAGCTGGGGGGGTCACAGGCAGTCTCAGGTCAGTACAGTCACGGGCAGGTTTTTTTTCATCCTGGTGCTCTCAAACCAGGACAACCAGGAACATGTCTTCTGATTTAAATAAACTGTGCAAAATCCTCAAAGGCCTGCTGCCACTGCTTGCCGTGATTGGGATTGTCTAGGTTAAGTCTTCCCCACTGAAACACTGTGATCTTCTCTGCTCTCCTACAACCTTTTTGCAGAAGGTAGACCTGAAATTGCAGAAGGTAAACCTGAGTCTCTGATGGGGTCTTGTGCGTCCTCTGCTGTGCTTGAAGGAACACATTTGAGCAGGCTGAATAGAAAAGTTAATCAAGGTGGCATCAGTGTTAACCTGCATTAAAAATACTTTTTACTGAACTTCTGACAAGTTATTCTGACCCTTTTGAGGCAGTGTTGTTAGTGTTAATGCTCTCTGCATTGACTGTACAATATGATTAGCATGCTCTGCTTGTGTAATGGCTTGTCTGCCCTAGGACTGGCTTCTTCCACTCTGCTTTTGGATTCTGTTCAGTTTGAACAGTCTTGGGGGTTTTTTTAAGTGACATACCCGAATCTAACTTGTGTGTTTCGATTTTACTCACAGCTAGACAGGTAAGCATGTGTAATCTCGCACTTAAAAGCATTAAGGGAGGACTACACACCAATGCCAGAAAACATCAGCAGTGGAGACTTATTTCTGGTAACTGAGATACATTATGCTTTCATTGAATCTGGTTACAGTAACAGTTTGATCTGAGGAAGACACTGTAACATTATCCTGGCCTTCTGCAACAAGCCATTAGTGAGAGGCCTCAGAGACCAAATTTATCTCAGATTATATACACTGTTCTTCTTACCTGGACCTATAACAGTCATAAGGTTTTCCAACTAAAAAAAATTTTTTTAAAGGAGTTTCCAGATCACTTCCAACTGTTTCACAGTGCTGTTCAGTTCCTTTCTGCTGCTGTGACACCTGTTTGCTGCTCCTCTCTAGTAAAACCTAAGGCTGATACAAAGAAAAGGTCTACAGAAACCTGGAGACTGCAGTCTGCCTGTAACTACTTACATTGCATAACCAGTTTTGATTTGCAGACCTTCTGCAAGTTTACCAAGGAAAGTAAAAGAATCGCAATAAAAGAAATAGAAAGCTTAGTAACAGTGGAATTTTATTTTTTTTTTTTTTAGTTACCTTTTACACATCCTTGGGAATAATTAACTTTTAACTACAGATGGCAAGCTGTAGGTTGAAAGTCTAGCCACAGGCACCTGCTCGAAACCACCTTACAAGCATAGAAATAAAAGTAAGAGCCAAGCTGAAATATTGCCAGATTCCTGATGGCTTGTGACCATTGATCAGTTCAATGCTGTTCCTTGAAATTTTTACAAGCTCTTCTCTGAATTGCTTCACATAGGAAATTAAAGGGAATCTGATTAATCTGTCTCTGACAAATCCTCTTTCACCTTAGAGTCAAAAATATATTACTGATTCTTCTGGAATAAATGGTAGTTTTGTTTCCATACAGGTGTCAAATAACTGTTTAATTTTAGAATTGTAGTTAGAAATTACTTTCTGTTTTATTTCAGTGGCAGAGCAAGCTGAGTCTATTGATAACCCACTGCATGAAGCTGCCAAACGTGGTAAGTATGATTTGCATATTAGTTGTGTAGTGCTGAAGAATGATTTATTTATTTTCTGCCATAATAATAATATATGTAGAATTAAGATGTCCTGTCTAATTTAGTTTTCTGTCATCTTACCTGCTAATTTTTGCAGCTTTCAGAATTTGAGCTGGTTTACAGTCTGGTAGGATTACCACTCTATAATGCATACCAAGGAATAGAGCTTGGTACCATGCATTTAACTGCACACCGATCTGAAGGCCTTCTAGAAGCTCAAGAAATATGTTTGATACCACTTGGACTGATTGTTTTATAAATTGCAAGTGCCGCTGCTAATAATTTCCCAAAAGTTCATAGGAGAAGTGACACACTTCATAGATCATAGAAAGGTTTGGGTTGGAAGGGACCTTAAGATCATCTTGTTCCAACTGCCCTGGCGTGGGCAGGGACACCTCCCACTGGACCACATTGCTTAAAGCCCCGTCCAGCCTGGCCTTGAACACTTCAGAGTTTTTTTTTCTTTCAGAAGAAACTATGTGGCTTTAGTAGTTATGTTAACTTCTGGGAAAAAAATAATTAAAAATCAAAATTCAATTTTTCTTTCAGGCAACCTAAGCTGGTTGAGAGAGTGTTTGGATAATCGAGTTGGGGTCAATGGCTTAGACAAAGCAGGAAACACAGCTCTGTACTGGGCGTGCCACGGAGGCCACAAAGGTATCAGAGAATTAATTTGAACCAACTGTTCTCTCATTTTCTTGATTTGCTTGTTAGACTGATTGCTGAAAGTGAAGGACTAAACAATGAAGGCAGGGTTTATTTAATGTCATGCCAGTTTAAAAAAAAAAAAAAGAGTTAAAGCTAGAGGGCAGATTCAGCTCACATCAACTGCCGTGTGTTTTGCTGTTGCTGTTGAAGCAGGCATTCCAGTCAGTGTAGTTGTTAGAGGCAGAGTGGGAAGAAGGATAGATGAAAAAGAAGGGTTGTATTGTTTTAGGTGTTTTATGCAGTAATGTTACTGCGTGACTAATGGTTGTTTGCTCAATACAGTCTGACTGCTCAGTTTTTCATTAGCTAATTGGATTGTTCTTTCATTGAATTTTAAACAGAATTTATCCTATGATCTCAAAAAAACCTCTTCTGTTTCCACTAAATCTTTCTCTTTGTCTCTTCCCCACCCTGTTTTCTGCAGATATAGTGGATGTTCTGTTTACCCAGGCAAACCTAGAGTTAAACCAACAGGTAGGTTAAACCAAAACACACCTGCAGTAGAGATGTGATGTTATTCATCCTTGGTACAAACTGAGTATTTTTTTTCTGTATTTTAATTCTGTTGCTTTTCCCTCTAACTCCACAGAACAAATTGGGAGACACAGCTTTGCATGCTGCTGCATGGAAAGGTTATGCAGATATTGTAGAGCTGCTGCTGGCAAAGGGTAAAGATCTTCACCAAGGTTCCAACAATCTGTGTGGCAGGCTAGATTACTGAATGTCTTCTTTATGTTTTTCATAATATAGAAATTTTTCCTATAACTCAGGTACAGTCCTTAGTCAGTTTACCTGACTGACTTAATCAGCCTTGCAAAAAATTCTGCTGTTTGGAAAGTATACATCTGACTTGCTTTGCAGGCAACATTAGGCACTTAACCCCACAATGGCAAGGATGTCTACCTACTTCCTGGGAAGCAGGAGGAGCCATCAAGTTCCCTAGCCAATTGTAGCTTATGGAAGAGCATCCATAGCTTTTAATCTGCTTCAGAGCAGTCCACAGATGAGAGTCCCTTGTCCATTACTGTGTTATCCATGTTACTGAAACTCCTGTAGTAATACCATTGCTCAAGAGATAGCTGGGACAGTGGTTTATGATGAAAATTTTCTGTTCTAAAGGGGCAAGAACAGATCTGAAGAACAATGAGAAGAAATTGGCTTTAGACATGGCAACCAATGCAGCTTGTGCTTCCCTGCTTAAGAAACAGACTGCAGGTATTTCTGAGGTTTTTTGTTTGTTCATTTATTTGTTTGTTTTTGAGATATTTTTCCATTTCAGAGAACACTTAATATTTTGATCAAATACTCGTATATTGATAGCCATAAAAACAAGTTGGGAGCTACCTGGGCTCAGAGTTGTGTTTAGAAATGTCCATTTGAGAGGGCTGGCTCAGCATAGTTTTGATGGAGACCTGTAGTTTACCACATTCAGTGCTGACTCCACACACAATACCATCTTGTGTCACCAAGAGGCAAGTATTCAGAAGATGTGAGTGTGGTAAGGGAATGAAAGGAAATGGAAGGTAGGTCCTTCAGAGTGAAGAGAAAGAAAGCAAGGATGGAAACTACTTTAAAGCAGTATACTACAATGGACAGGGTTTGAGTGTAAAACTATGTGGTATGTTCCCCCTTACACCTGTCCCTCCAACCTAAGCCAAACGAGCACCAACAGACAAATTTTCTTATTCATTTTTTTGTGATGTCTTACATCTTTGTCTTTCTGAGTGACTCTGTAATAGGGAAATAAAAAAGGCTTGCAGGTAAAATAGTCTCACTGTCTCCCACTTGTGTTCATCTGACCTAATAGCACAGTGTCTGTGTACAAAGGTGTTCCAGTTCTGCTGTGCAGATTTCAAAGAGCCAGAAGATGGCTCTTGAAGGTCACAAACACTGAAACTCTTATGAAGGAGATGTGATTACCAGCAATGCCTTAGCCTTATCGTCTGTAAATCCAGATCCACAGCCCCATTTGTGTAGTCCTAATATCTCTAAATGATAGAGGAATAAGGTTTCTCAGATGGTGGTTTGTAAGCATTGATAAAATAATGTTTTTTTTTCTATTTTGTATGCTGGATTAAGAGTTTTTGTTTCTTTCCAGGTACAGTCCGAACATTAAGTAATGCAGAGGAATACCTTGATGATGAAGACTCCGATTAATTTTTTTCAGTCAGCCTAAAGAACTATAACTTGCATTGCCTATGTCATTCCCCAAACGTATCTTTACAACTGTAAAAATATCTTACTTAAGAGTATTGCAGTCTTCCAATATAGCATGTATATGAGAGGGTGAAATCATGCTTTCCAAAGGAATAATTTTCACAGTGCCCGAAATTGCCACATTATAAATCAGAGTTGCTTTGGAATTATCTCACAGAGGCAAGTGTGGCATGCCCTTATGGGCAGAGGACCATCTTCTAAACTCAAGTTTCATCTCAGGCTTTCCCAGCAAGTGCCTTGCATCTCTGGAATACACTCCTCAAGCTGAAATGTCCCTCTGGGACAGCACAACACTGTTGCTAGCGTTTCCCAGAATCTCTCTGGCTATAGGTTCCTTTGTGCAGATGAGATAATAATGGCAGAATTAGTGAGTTGGTACCATCTGACAGGCATGAATGGAGATAATACTATAGAGAGTGACCATTTTTTCCTCACACAGAGTCAGCAAGACAAGTTTTGAACAAGGTTTGATTGTCTTCTTGGTTTTTGGTTTTTTGTTTTGCTTTTTTAAAGTTTTTCTTCCCCCCCCCATGCCTTTGTGTACCTTTGTAAGTAAGGGGTAGAATGACATGGGACAATGCCTCTGGATGCTTTTTGTCTGTTGCTGTGGGCCCAATTCCTGAAATGTAAACTCAGGTGGAATGCAACATGCATACTTAAGTAAGTTTTGCTTGAGAAATACACTTAATTTTTGGACTTAGTGACTTGATAATTTTGCTTTTTGAAGTGCCTTTTGCTGAAACTATTCATAGTGAAAGGAAGACAGAATATTTTTCTATTTATCCTGCCTATTTTTTTTAACTATCTCTTGCATATTTTTTAAAAGTATTCTTATATTTTGTCCTAAATTACCTCAAAGCTTAAGCGTGTTTGAAGAAATAAGGAAAGATGTACATCTAGTATACTACAAGTATTTTTAGAAGAGATATCTGAAGCTGAATAAACATTAAAAAATTGTATTGCTTCTTTCTGTGAATTAAAAAAGAGCTAAGCAATAAGTTGAGCCACTTTCAGGCTTCCTTGCGGAGTTAAAAAATATGTACTTCATTCAGAATAGCTGCAGCCCAATATTATACCTTACTGAGGGATACTTCCTTGTTGTGATAGTAAGTAAATGTTAAATGTATTTGAGCTACATTTTTCAACTGTTATTGCTAACTTAACGTATTGCAACTTTATCAGATTCAGTCCTACATAGTAGTCTGTGATACTTAAAAAGCAAAAAAAAAAAAAACAAAAAACAAACGAACAAAAAAACCACAAAAAAACCCACCACAAATGAAAAAACAACAAAAAAACCAAACCAAACCAAAACACCAACCCAAAATAAAGCTCTTGTGACAGATTGGGGATAAATGAAAAGCTCTTATAAAAGATTGGGGATAAATGAAAAGCTCTTATGAAAGGTTGGGGATAAATTAAAATTAAGCTAAATATTTTAGAGATAAAAAGAAGTCTAAAGCACTTTTAACATCCCACTCTTAAAAATATATTAATTCAGATTTTTGTATTTTTAACCTGGAAAGAACTAGCTACAGGTAAGGGTGATTAAATGAGTCGTTAACGAAAGCAGCATTTGATTGACCAGAACTGTGTAAGATGGGTGCACAAATAGTCATCTGCAGATACAATTCTAAACTTTAGGTGTTAAAACAAAGTGAAAAAGTGTTTTAGCCCAATGAAGTACTCCACTCAGCAGAACAGTGATGTTTTGTGTGAACTTGAAAATCCTGAAGGGGAAGAAATAAAAATAAAAACGAAAGGCACTGAGTTTTTCTTTTTAGCTTTCATTAGAGCACTTGTTGAACATGACTTATAATAGGCAGAAATAAGCCAGCTATTTTTACTAGCTCAGATTTTATCCATAGTCAAGCCCCGTGTTATGCTGCATGCTGCTAATATGATGTAATTTCACAGGGTAAAAAAGACCTGTAATAAGAGAAGCAAGAGGGTTCATGCATCTATTGCATTAGGTTTTTTTTCCTGTGTAAGTGAAGCTCACAAGGTTAAAGTTCTTCAGCGTCAGGATGTGGAGAGAACGACTCTTCCCAAGTCACTGTTTTCTTTATCAAGCTTTGGAAGCAGAGTTTTATTCATAAATAATTCTTAATGTGATGTCTTCTGTTTCAGCATCCTACAAGTTAATTGCATACTTTGATTTTAAGAATTTAATGTTGAGCTCATGTGTGGAATAAGCTGCTGCTGGAAGACCCTGTGTTCTTGTGCAGACAGATGTGGGTGCTGCAAGGGAGAAGTGGTGACAGAAACACAAGTTGGGCCCAAAGGTTCCCTGTGAAGCCTTTGCTGGAGTGTCCTGAAGGAGGATGTCACAAAGCAGCTTGCTAGTCCTGTAGTCTATTTCTTGGACCAAAAATACTTTTTTTTTTCCCCCTACACCTTTGTTTTTCCTCATGCACCTGTCTACACTGTGAAAACTTCCAGGCAATAAATTACTTTTTGCCTACCTGTAGCAGTTATGTTTTGATTTTTAAAACAACAACAACAGAAATAAAACAAACCCAACCAACCAACCAAACCAGAAAAAACAGAGCAAAAGTCTTACAGCAAGACAGAATTAGCTGGGGCAAGATGTTACAGTATCTTATTGGTTATACCTGTTCTCCTAACTTTTCTCCAATGTGTGTGTCACCACAGGCTCTTGGATAAATTTAAGTCTCTTTCCAACCCATATTCATGCTTGTAACAAGAAAAATAAGTTTTTAAAAGTAGCAAAATCGGAGTTGTCAAGCACATGCTGTCTCCTAACTGCATGTTTAAAGATAGTCTGTGCTTCTGGTTGAGTTATGTGTACTGTGTTCCAGTTAGAATTTCTGGGCTGTTAGAGTATAGACATTGTTCTGATTTGAGGCTTTTTTGGACTACAGCAGTAAAGTTTCTCTCTGTTTCATTAAAAATGAACTGATGAATCCCAGTTTTCTAGGGGAAAAAAGACATTTCTTGAACTGTCTTTAGTATAGTTCTTAGATGGTCCATATGGGTAATCTTCAAGTTACTACACTGTTTTACTAAGACAAAACCCACCTTACTAAATTATATGGCCCAGTGCCCGAAATGGAATTTGCCTAAAACATTTAAGGTCACACTAAACATTTAAACTCAGAGGTCCATTTTCTAACATTCTCCATCTTAAAATCCCTCCTGACTCTTTCTGAAGGGAGCGTTGCATTTCTGAGTTTCAGTTTTATATCAAGGACCGAAGATTGCTGAAAGTAAGTTAGTCTGACCTTGTGATCATTTCAGTTTCATGCTACAGTCAGGTGTTCATGCATGGAGCATACATCACTGAATTAAAGATTTTTTTTTCAGCTATCACTACATTCCAGTGAAGCCATTGAAATTGAACACAGCAAAGTAAAATGGGCCATCAGTCTGCTGCTTCGTGACACAGATGTAAGCTGAAGTTACAAAAAGTGTTTCAGGACAATGTTAGCCATACTGTACCTACAGAAAAGGTTTTGAAGAACTTGAAACAGGGTTCTTCAAAAGTAATTCATTTGATACAAATTGATTTGCTTAAAAAAATTGGTATCCATATTCACTACACAGATAAAAAGGCAACAGCTGTTTTTTTGTTTCGGGGTGGTTTTTTCCATAACAAGCTAAAAATAAGACATCAGTACCAAACAGAAAAAAATAATTTTGTGTCACAAATTTTGGGGCAGAATTGGTAGTGGGCACTACCACCTACTGGTGGTAGTGTATGTCTGTGGCAGAGAAAAAAGCCACCCAGTACCCCTTTATCTAATACCTGCTCTTTCACAACTGCCAACTAATGGTGCAGATGATGTCCGGTCTGCAGCCACTTCTAGAAAGCTACATCAGTACTTCATGTTTTTGCTAAACTTAGCAGCCTTCATCTGGGCTCTGTAGAGCAGGTGTGTAGCACACCAGAGAACGCTGCTGGAAGAGATGTTTCTGTGAGCCTGAGCCATGGGCTGACCCATTTACCAACATCACTTGAAAAAAATTAATGTGATCTCGCCGCTGTTGACCCTCTCATCTCTTGGAGCAGGGGCAGTTTTCCTGTGGTTGTGAGCAACTCCTGAGGTCAGAGTTTGGGTGAGACTGTTGCAAAGTTAATGGTAATTCAGTTGGGATTTTTTAGTGCGTATAGAACAGCACACATCTTTGCAGGGTATCAGTGCTTAGTTGTTCTACGTGCACTGTATTTATGTAGCCAGGAAAAGGTCTATAATTATCTCTGTTCAGTGCAATGTTGAAGCACTCATTTGAGGGTCTGTCTTGCTCCTTCTTTACTTAGGAGGTTTTTTTTACAGAGATAGATTATTTGGAATATGTGCTATTTCTTAGCATGGAAATTCATATTTCTTCTTCCTCTTCATACTGACTCTTGAGGGACTTAGTGAGATTTAACATAAAACAAGTGTAAAGACAAAGCACCTCAAGAAAATTGAATGTTTAAAGGTTTATTATAACAGTATTTCTGATCTGAACGTCTGAAGCAAGTGTCAGAAAAGCAGTGAAGATAACACGGGAAATGGAGGACCTCTGTCTTCAAGTTAAGCACAGACCTATTTTTGTTTTCTTGTTTTGATGTCACAGTATATTTTTGCTCACAACTTTACTGCAGACCCCTTCAGTTGACTTAATGTCTACAAGGACACAGAGAAACTAATCCTTAACCCTCATTGGAGACGTTCAGCATAAAATTAAATCTTCAAAATTTACATCCAACTTTAATGTGTCTTTCCCTTTTCAGCAGACTTCTGTAACAATAGTGTTGGTCATTCACCTCAGGCTTTTTTAACTGAAGGTTTTAATTTCATCTTCCTATAACTTCTCTGATGTAGTTAAAGTTATGTAATAAAGTTACATTTCACATAATCTGAAATAAATGAAAGATCAGTACATTCTCAGTCTTTCAATTTTTACTTCTCTAAAAAAATAATTTATGATTTTGCCCAAGACTTATGTTTAAGCTATTTTGCTAGAAAATCCCACTGATGTCTGACATTCTACTGCCTACCTATGAGTTTAAAACAGAAGAGGAACAAAAAAACCAAAAAAAAGTCTGGACTACGTGCAGTTATGCTGAAAGGAAGAGCACTAAACATTTTGTTTGTAATGAAAAAGTCGTGTGAAAGGAAAGTGAAATGGTACTTAAAAAGAAAGTTACATAAGTTGATTAAAACCCTGACCTAGCATTTGCTTTGGTTTTTAAAACTGCATCTAATCAGAGAACGTGTTCATCAGTTATAATGCTGTCAGTACTTTTCTAAAAAGTATTTTCCACATCAAGTTACATGAATGCAAAGTCATGGAGTAATTCAAATGCTTCCAAATTTCACCTGGCTAAAAGACTGTAGAGTGCTCTGTGGTCAGGCAAGAATAATTTAAAAGCATGAACCACTGCAAATAATTTATCAAAGAATCTGCCAAGTTGGAAGCTGTCCCTGTGTAGGGCACACCCAGAATCACACCAGGTGCCTGAGAGCATCATCCAAACACTTCTTGGACTCAGGCAGGCTCAGTGCCATAACTGCTTCCCTGGGGAGCCTCTTCCACTGCTCAACCACCCTCTGGCTGAAGGGTGTGTTGAAGACAGGTGTGAAGAAAGCATTAAACATCTCTGCTTTATCTTTATCCCTATTTACGAGGTGTCCATGATCATCAAGTAGTGGACCAATGATTTTTCTGGCATGCCTTTTGCCATTAACATTTTTTTTAAAAAGACTTTTTTATCTTTCACAGTGTAGGCCAGCTTCAACACTAGCTGGACTTTAGATGCACAATACCTACCCTACAATGGTGAACAATATCTCTATGGTCCTTCCATGTTATCTGTCCTTCTTTCCACTGGCCATACACCTTCCTTCTGTGCCTTAGTTATAGTAGACGATCTCTGCTCAGCCAGGTGGCCTTCTACATATCTTGCTTGAGTTCCAGCATTTTGGAAATGCCTAATCCTGTTCTTTTATACATATGTGGCTTGATGGACCCAAATGCATCCTTTTCATTACCTTACCAAGTGGACTTTGCTAGTGAACCATGTGGTTCTGCTGCTTGGGCTTAAAGATCAAAGCTGAGTTATTTTTCTTTCCATATCATAGAATCCCAGAATGATTTGGGTTGGAAGGGGACTCAGAGATCATCTAGTTCCAAACCCCTGATGTGGCAGACATCTCACTCTAGACCAGGTTGCTCAAAGCCTCATCCAACTTGCCCTTGAACACCTCAGAAGTACAAAGTCTGCAGGCCTGTTTACATCTTGTGCAGTTCTGCTTTCTGTCCAGATCCTAATCATCATACTGTACAAGTGTAGCTATAGCACACAGTGACTATGCAAAGTAGTGGCTTCTTTCTTGACTTTCATTAAACTAATGCTGCATAAGATAGCATAAAATTGCTACCTGCTCACTGTAAACTGAGTTAATTTCTTAACTTGAATTATTCATTACTCTCTTTTATGAAAATGAGAGTTACATTTAGGTACTAGAGAACAAAGCCTGATTTGTAGAAGTTTCTTATTGGTTCTGATAGAAACACATGGGAAATTTTCTTGTATCGAAACGTTTATTTAACAATCATCTCCGTTTACATGAATGTTTACCCTGTTGCAGTAAAACGTCTTGATTTTGACCAAAAAGTTCTGGTATTTTTCAAAAATCTGTTAATTAAATTTTTGGTAGATTGCTTTCATTTCACTGGTCAGACAAACACGTTTTTGCCTAAGTGAATAGTATTCCCATGAACCAAAATTTTCATGGATGCAAAGCAAGGTGTGTTTTAACAATCATAAGATTTCCAGGCCCAAAACATAAGTTTGGACATGAAGCCAGTCATAGTGTTTCTTCTACTTTTGTGAAACATCTGTTTTCAACTGTATTGCAGTGAGGAAGACTCTTAAAATAGGCTGTCATGAAACTACATACAGAAGCTGGGATTAGGACAGTCCAGAAGTGTGAGTGATTGTCTGAAGGAAAGTCACCCCAATCAGCATAAAATACAATTTTTTAAAGAGAGAGAATGCAGGGATATACATGCAGATATCTCTGGCTTCAGGTTGGTTTCTCTGTTAATTATTAATGTGTGAATTCTACCGTAAAATTCTTATCCTGGAGAGTATTTGCACCAGTTTTTATCTAGTGGACATAACTTTGAATTTAATTTGTGATTCTTTCTGCATATTTCTTGCATATAAGTACCCTTCTGCTTAGCCTGAGGGATGAAGAAGGAATGAGAAAGGAAAGGGAAGAACTAAGAATGGCTTAGGTTTGTAGTTAGTAATTTTCTTCTCTTTTTCTCCTTTTACTTCCCTAGCATTCTACCAATTACTTGTAAAGATGACTTAATTCACAATTTTAGAGGCAGAACAGATCTAATTTTTAGACAAGTCACTGCATTCCCACTTACCTTAAGTTTGTTGGCTGTTGCAAATGTGACCATTTGACACAGTCCAAATACAGCAGACAGTTACTTTCTTTGATTCTGCATGAGAATGGATAAATAGAGACTGTGATAAGACCAAATGAAATGGAGACCTGGGCTGACTTCTTTTCAAGCATCAAAAATCTGCTATAGGCAGTCCATAGAGGCTCTATGTACACTCTTCTGCTTACCCACCATCAGGGTCATGCACAGAGACATCCTCTTCACATGATGTAATTAATGCACAGCTGTGCTCCACCACAGGTTTTGGAAAAACATTCTTATTGGCTGTACTTCTGTTAAGGTCATGCCAATATTTGTATTCTCATCCAGAGACCTTTCAAGAAAGAGAGTAGACCATGGCCAATATGAATTGTTCTAAGAAACCATATCAAGGTTATCTGTCTTAGAGTAAGGACAGCACAAGCTGCAGGAAAACCAGGAGAGCTAATAAAGGAAAAATGATAACATGAATATTATAAATCATTAGTATTACCAGCCATTAATATCTAACACAATGAGATACTTTACAGTTCCTTAGTGTGAAAGGTTAATTACAATGTTAAGGATGAATAAACCTGAAACATAGCACTGAACACCTGAAAATTCCAATCTGACAGATGAAAAATGGTGTTGTTTCCATACACAGAAGCAAAAGCAGCACAGCTGTAGCAGACCTGCAGAACTGTGATATGATGGAGCTCACCAGTAAAGGCTTGCAGTGTAAAACCAATGGTACGTGAGTCTGAATGTCTCACCAAACCTGATGGCATTACTTATAAAGATTGTCACTTTTCAGAAGCAGCACATCTGTTTTCATGCAATTTGTAACTTAATACTGCATGATAGGCAAATACAGTTGTCATGCAAGCTGCCTGCTAACTCACACTTCAGAAAAAGGCGTTTTGACAAAGATCTTTTAAACGCTGAAGTTCATGTAACACTTATCAGTTGTATAAAAAATTATTATCACCTTTGATCAGATCTGTGGGTATAATAACAAAGTGGTTAAACAGTAAATAATGATGACTCAGGAAAGTACAGGCCATTCAACCTCCCCTCCATCCCTGGAAAGGTGATGAAACAGCTTATTTTGGATACCATCTCAAAGTAGGTGGAGGAAAAGATTATTGGATGTAGTCAACATGGAATTCACCAAGAGTAAGTCATGTCTGGCTAATCTGATAATCTTTTATCATTAGATAGTCATGACATGACTTGATGGAAAGATGAGGGAAGGGCAGTGGATGTTGTCTACCTTGGCTTCAGCAAGGCTTTGGACACCATCTCCCACAGCATCCTCATAGACAAGCTTAGGAAGTGTGGATTAAATAAATGGATGGTGGTGTGGATTGAAAACTGCCTCAAAGATAGACCCTAGAGTGCAGTCTAGTGGTGCAGTCTAGTCAGAGGTCAGAAACAAGTGATGTTCCCCAGGGGTCAGTACCGAATCCAATCCTGTTCAATATATTCCTCAGTACCTAGATGAGGAGATGTAATGTACCCCCAGAAAGTTTGCTGATGGTGAAAAACTGTGAGGAGTGGCTGACACACCAGAAGGCCATGATACTGTTCAGTCTGACCTGGACAGGCTGGAGAGTTGGCAGAGAGAAACCTTATGAAATTCAAGTGCAAATGTAGGGTACTACACCTGGGGAGGAATAAACCCAGGTACCAGTACAGGTTAGGAGATGACAGCTCTGTGGAGAGCAGCTCTGTGGAGAAGGACTTGGGAGTCTTAGTGGATGACAGACTGACCATGAACCAGGAGTTTGACCTTTTGGCCCAGAATGCCAATGACATCTGGGGTGCATCAAGAAGGTTGTGGTCAGCAGGTCGAGGGAGGTTATCATCCCCTTTTACTGTGCCCTGGCGAGGCTGCATCTTGATTAATGTGTCTGGTTCTTCAGTGGTGCCCAGAGACAGAATAGCAGGTAACAACCATGAACTTGAACACAGGAAGTTCCATCTAAACATAAGGAGGAACTAACTTCCTTACTGTATGGGTAAAAACACTGGAATTAGATTGCTGTTGGGGTGTCCGTCTCTGAAGATGTTCAAAACCTGCCTGGATGCCATTCTGTGCAACTTACCTGAACCTGCTTAGACAGGAGTGTTGGACTAGATGATCTGCAGAGGTCTCTTGCAACACCTAACATTCTGTGGCTCTGTAATTCTGTGATGCAGTTCATTATGAGGACCTATTAAAATGAAGCATTTGTAAGAAAGCCGTATGCAAACACCTAGGAAGGACGAATGAAAGAGATATTGTTACAGAATAGGAAACTGTGATTTTGCTCTGTCTGTAATCTCTCCCTAAAATAAATTTCCTCCTCTGAGGGAGAATCTGTAAAATATTTTCTGCTTCTTCCCCTGTTCTTTCCAGTCCTTGCCATATTCAAATGGAGGAGCCAGTCATCCCAGACAGCTGGCACACAACAACCCAGGGTGGCAAATCTGTTGTGGGTTTCGGTTCTTTTTTGTTTTGGGAGGTTTTGTTCAAGTGTGAAAGATTTTATTCGCTTTTCACTAAATTATGTATTGATTTGTAGCAGAGAAGAAGAGTAATATCACTGCTAAACCAGCATTACAAGCTCACTATATAGAGTGCTTCTCCACAAATGCTAGAGAACCTGTTGTAACCCAAGCAATCAGCTTTTGTGACAAAATTTGGCTGATCTGCTGCAGAAGCAATCAGAAGTGAAATGAGAAAAGGGTGGGTGTCTTTGGTGGGGGAAAGAAAAAAAATTGTAAAAAATAAACAAAAATCCCCCCAAACTTTCTATATCTCACTTCCTACTGTGTAAGGCTGCAAGACCAAGTATCTCTTAATAACACTTGATAAGTGGCATCCTCATACCTGAATGTACTTTACCAGTTCAGTGGAAACTTTTCATAATAATGTGAAAATAAACCCTCAGGGGAAAAACTAGGCTAAGAACCTTATTTAAGGCATAAAAGGCAGTTTAAGTATGCGTTAGAAGTTTTCTTTGTCTTTTTTTTTTTTTTTTTCTTGATTACCTCTTTTATCTGTAAAATAATGAAAGTCTCTAGGTTTGTGGAAAAATTCAGATCAACTTTTATATTCCCTCAACTGAGACCCTAGGAATCATCCTTCAGCAAGGTACTACATGCCTAGAAGTTAATAGCTGACATAGGTTTTTAAGTCCCATAGTTCAGACACTTCTGAAAGAATCAAGCAATACTTTCGAAGACCCTCCAGAGGAGTACCATCACTCAAGGATTCTGCCTGTGTTGAACATGAGCAGCAGAGCCCTGAAGCAATTTGGTTTGGGCACAGGTGCCTCCAGCAGTTCTTTTGTGAAACCAAGCAATACAAGCTGGTATTTTGTATCATTTAATAAGCTTTTGGAATACACATCCCTGGGACTTCAGAGACCACACTCTTAAGTGACCTGAATTTCCTAGAATCCTGAGTCAAATTTCATTATTTCATTTTGTGATGACAACCGTAGCTACCCCACAGAGTATTACATAGCTCAGTGGTTTCCAGTGTCAACTTTCATTTTATCTGTGCTTCATTTTGAGGTTCAGCTATTCTTCAACTTTTCAGAAAGCACATGCTTATTACTGTCAGTAGTATGATGCATAATACTATTCCTTCCTCACTAGCAAAAATGTCCAGAACAAGATGTTTGAGCAAAGTTCTGATACCAGCTGCATATTTCTTTAAGTCTGCTGCATTATACATGTATTTTAATCTCATGGGCACCTCCTCTTCTGAGTTTGCTCCAGGGAGTAGACTCAATGTTAGCCTCCAGTCTTTTCTTTCAACAGTACTGTTAACAACTGTACACAAACTGTTTTTCCATTGATCTGACAGTTCAATAGCACATTTCACTGACCTAACTTGCCTGCCACTATAAATATTATAAATTTTGTAAAAGGTGACAGGAAGAACATTGCCTCACCTCATGTGTTGCCAGGCTCATTTCTTCTCTGATTCTCTCAATTTACCTCCTATCTTGATTATCTATGGGGAGGTGAGAAACATCTTTAGGCTTTCTGGTTGTCTTTACCATCACACTGTGACACTGGAAGAATCTAAAACTTGGTCCTCTTTTGTCCTTCTTAGTCATAGCTAATGTGTCGTGCAGCTACTGTGCACATGCAAGTGAAGGAAATCTCAGTAAAGTCTGGAGGATTTAGAAAATGCTAATAAAACATAAAGTAACAACTTACCTGTGTGCTGGGAATCTGCCTGCAAATACTTTTGTAGAATTTCTCTGAGAGACTGGTTCATTTGTTATTCTAATCCATATGTCTGAGGATGATAAAAGGTCATTTGAACGGTCTCTTTTGTTCAAATTTGATGAAATTCCTTTAACATGAACACTTGGAAATCTGTGATCTGCTACTCTGTCTTTTGGTATATATTGAATATACTTACATATATTCCTGAGTTCAATGAGTTCTATGATTCTTTTGACAGTGGTACTGTGTAAAATAATTGTCCCTGGAAAGCAGGTCTGGTCAGAGATACCTACTGTATACTTTCCTCTGAGCTCCCCTCAGGAAGGTGGATGGTATCACCCTGAACAATTGCATACCTGTAACTGGCATGAGATTCCCTGGTCAGGGACCTATCCCTGGATGAGGGTCCAAGTAGATCAAACCGCATCTTGTATGTTACAACAATAAAATGTCTAAATCAATCAGTTGTTTGGCCTGTTTTTCAGATTCATGATGCTCATATAGATTTTTTAATGGTCTGCTTTGCCCAGATTTCAGATTTTGCTTGTTCCTCCTAATGCTACCCTCAAGCCTTCGCATATGGTCTTGTGCATCTGCAGCAGAGCAGGAAAACAGAAAAACCTATGCCTGTGAATCAATGTGAAGAGCTTGCACGTCCTTCTATTAACAAGCATATTAAGAGGACAGTTTCTACTAGATAGCTGCAATCTGGAAGTCGACTGCCCCAAAGTATTGTGGATATAACTGGTACTGCATAAATTATATAAGGACTACAATGGCTGCTTTTGTAAACCTCCCAAGATCAGCAGAAACAGTCACATACCAACAGTGTCAGCTGACCATGGATGATAGTTCATGTATCACTGCATAAGCCTCACCAGGAATGCAGCGCAGAAAAATATGACATTTCCTTGTATAAACAAGGAGGCCTATTCACAGAACCATAGAATCATAGTATCTTTTATGTTGGAAAAGACCCTTGGGATTATTGAGTCCAATGATCATAGCTACTTGACAAAGTTCTTCCCCAAACCATATTCCCCAACATCACATCTAAACGACCCTTAAACACATCGCAGGGATACTGACACAACCACCTCCCTGGGCAGCCTCTTCCACTGTCTCACCACTCGTTCTGTGAACATTTTTATTCCTAGTGTCCAGTCCATACCAACCCTGTTGCAGCTTGAATCCATTCCCTGTTATTCTATCGCTAACTACCTGTGGGAAGAGACCAGCACCACCCTCTCTACAGTGTTCCTTCAGGTAGCTACATAAAGTGATGAAGTCTCCCCTCAGCCTTCTCTTCCTCAAACTAAACAGTCCCAGCTCCCTCAATTGTTCTTTGTAAGATTTATTCCCCGGGCCCGTTAGGAGCTTCATTGCCCTCCTCTGCACTCACTCCAGCACCTCAATATCTCTCTTATATTGAGGTGGACAAAACTGGACACAATACTCTAGATGTGGCCTCACCAATACTGAGTACAGGGGGACAATCACTTCCCTCCTTCTGCTGGCCACACTATTTCTAATACAAGCCAGGCTGCCACTGTCTTTCTTAGCCACCCAGGCACACTGCTGGGTCGTATTCAACCGCTCATCAATTAGAAACCTCAGGTCCTTTTCTGCTAGGCAGCTTTCCAGCCACACTTCCCCAAGCCTGTAGAGTTGCATGGGTTTGTTGGTCTGTGGTGTGGTCTGTGTCCACTGACCTATATCACTCTAGCTTGTTTAGCTGTATCACAGCCACACAACTTTTGCAAAAAGCCAGGCTGGGGACAATGAAAACTTGACAGTGTAACATATACCTGCCAGACTGAAAGCAGGACCACACAAATATAGACAGCTTGTACTCTATTTTTTACTGCAGTAAGCCGTGTTCTGTGTGACATGTAAGTAAGAAAATGGGGGAGGGGAGGGCAGAACACTCTTGGTTTGCAGTCATGCTACTAGCAGACAGTACAGCAGTTTTAGCAACATGTATTGCAAACATTTTGTGTCCTGTGTCCTCCTAATTTTATGCTGGACCCCTTGCTCTGTGACTTCTTTGCTCACAGTTTACCAGAAATTCCTGTGAGCTTCCTGACATTAGATACAGTAGTTGCTGCTTACACTCTACTCAGACTATTCCTTATTTGACCAGAAAATGCAGTCAATAAACTCAGTTATGCTTCTGCCAGCAGTGATACAATGCACCTGACTCTGAGAGTAGCTCATAGGATGTCTCTGGAGATATTTTCTGAAGCACCTCCTGCCTCATCCTCCAATCTTCTCATTTCTTACTGGCTCACTGGGTCATTGTGCAGGTCAGTGGAATGTGAGTTCAAAAGCCTGGGCTGCTCAAAGTAGGGTGAACTTGTCAGATTTGCCAATGTTATTCTTAATATTATCATGCAAGCACTTCATGCACTTTCTACTCTCCCTTCCTTAGATATCTTAGAACATACATCCTTGTTTTTGCCAGCTTCTTGCAACTTCACATAAATGCAAATTCCAGGCACATGTCAGAGAAACCATGCATTTTGTGATATTCCCCCCAGAAATTTTTTACAGAAACTGAGAAACTGGGGCAGGTTTAATGGATAAAGTCTATTAAAACCTATGGTTTGAATTTAAGGTAGCCAAAACCTGGAGGAAATGCCAGGGAAAGCATGCCAGAGGAAATGACTGAGAAGTGAGCAGGTAGAAACTCAGTAAAAAGTCTCTGGAAGGGTGAAAGCCTAAGATTTTTTCAGCATGTAAAGCCATCTCCCAGGTAACTTACTCTTCTCCTTATACAAGGATTATAAAGAAAGGTCCAATGTACATGAAAGCTGACAATTCATAAGTTGAAGCTTGAAGACTGGGTGGGAGAAGTGGGCATTAACATATGCAAGGCAACAGATGTCAACACCTGCAATGCAGATTGTTTTGCTATCCCAGACCCAAGCCAGGCACAGCAATATCTGAGCCACAAGAGGTCACTGGCAACAGCTCTATAAACAGCTCCCAGGTCTTCCCAGCCTCAGTATTCTGCCCCTGTATCCTGTGCTTCGAGAAGCCCAATTATCACTAAATATGACTATAAAATACAACCTTCCTGCAACTGAGTCCATCAACTGATTGGACAAAGGCACAGGCTGTTTATTTGTAAAATACATCTACCCAGGCAGCAGTGGCTCAAGTTTTACAGCACAGGGATTTCAAATTGATTTCAATGAAACTAACAGGAAGGGAGAAGATTTATGTTACTAAAGCTTTGGACATTTCAAAAAACCTTCCTTCCTCTTTTCAGGTAACAGGACCATGTCAGCCTGTGCGTGACGTGCAGCATGAAACCCCTTGGTTCAAAATCTGTCTCCATCCTCTTTAATTGAGGAAGACCAGAAGTTTGGAATTTTTTTTACACTGTCAAGTACTTACATTGAAGGAATGAAATTTTGTGTTCTGTTCAGTTCTGCCTGATGTGGATCCCATGACCTGATGAAATTTCTTCCAGCACAGACTGTTAGACATGCTCTTATGAGCAGCTTCTCCTCTGCAAAAACTTGTCCAAACTGATTTTTCTCCAAGAAATGTTCTGGGTTTCATCTAGCATTTTATTCTAGCAACTTTTGTCTTTATAAGCTCTAATTTATATTAATATATCAGCAGGAGTATCCACATATTAACAAATAAAACAAGATTATTCAAACACTATTAGGCAAATATACTTATTTGTCATAATTTAAACACTAACACACCACAGAAACAAGCTCAAAAACATCTTGGGTATGAGGTTATGGTGTACTTGTACAGTGTACTTGCTCAGTGAAGCTTTCTAGTTCACTGGGATTTTAATGTAGCACAAGCATTCCCAGAAAAAAGTTACCCTTGCAAATCTCTTTTCCTTTTAACTGACTATATTTTTAAGCTTTCTTAACCCCGTAAGGATTAATTTCCCAACACCTGAGACAGCAGTTATCATAGGAGCCTTGGAGCACATGAGCAAAAAATACACCTCACTTTTCCTATGAGAGAAAACTTACTCTAAAAATCTGTACTGTACCACTAAGTGCTGGGAAGAGGGATATTTGAAACAACCAACAACAACAACAAAAAAAACCCTAACAAAAGCAAACAAGAAAAAGAATTACAATACATCAGTGAAGTCAGGAATTGAGAAAGACAGATGCTAAATGCTGGGGAGTAAAGCAGGGAGACAGGGAAGAAACCTGCCTATCACAGTAGTTATGAAAGAGGCTACTTGAGCAAAGCAAATTTAAGCATATGCAAAGCATGAGGCTTCTGAAATTAATAATGCCTTTGCTGCATTTACAGCAGGTGAAGAGAACAGAAAGATTCATTGGGAAAACAGGAGGCAAATCGCCATTTATTTCCTCACTGCTGTGAGGGCACATGGGGCAGGTTTCTTTTTTCTGTAGGCAGACCTCAGGTTTATCTAGAAATGGGAAACAAAACTGAAGTTACTGGCACAGAATAGAAATAATAAACTCATTATGCAGAGCCTTATCAAATGGACAGATCATCTGGCTTTATTTCTTGACAGAATTTTTTCATCTAGTTGGAGCAGTGAAAACCAGAAGCTTTAACAAACGTTGCAACTTAAACTGCCTGTTTCCTATGAGCATGACCAGAGACGTGCAAGGTCAGACTTCCCAGCAAGTGTATTAATAATAATTACAATACAACAGCAGCTGGTTGAGCTCTCATTTAGCAAGATGAATGTGTGAACAGCACACTTGCTGCGTACCTGTTTATGTAGGCCAAAGAATAAAGCAGAGAAAGGCTTCCTCCAGAGCACCTGACCAAGGGGTCATTAGCACATGTAGCTGTCAGAATACCAGCAGGCAAAAATACCTTTTTTGTCCAGAGGAAAATACACTGTAGGGCATCATGACTCAACTGCTTTAATATTCCCAGTTTTCTGACACACTTGGTGTTCTAGACAGTTTTTCTTTTATTTTTTATATATTATTTAACCAACTCTGAATTGTCTTCAGTATATCACAGAGAAAACAGTTTAGATATGTCTTCCTTCATGCTGCAGCAGTTAACAAGAGCTTGCTAGTAGGCATAAAGCAAGGTAAAAAGAAAAACTGTAAAGCTGGGTAAAAAATGTTACCCTAGGTTCTCTAGCCTGCATTGCCATCAATAAATGGCAAATACTTGATAATTTAATTGGTTATGATTTATCACTAGGGCAAATTCATTGACTCTGACCTTGCTGTCACTCATGGCAACTTCAATGTCAGGTGAAACCAGGGGCCTTTACCTCAGCTGGCAGAAGTAAATATAAAGAGGATTTGGCTCATTGTTTTTTCTGGCAATAAATAAATTTACCAGCTAGGAAATGGAACTTGTCTTGCCCAGAGGGCTATTTTGGTCAAAAAAGAGCTTCCCACAGTGGCTGCCAGACTGTGAAAGGCAGAAGAACAGCCCCTCTCAGTGCAAATCTTTGGGCCTCTCCCAATCAGTTGAGGTGAAAATACTGCATATTATCACAATTCCATAGAATCATAGAATGGTTTGGGTTGAAAGGGAAATTAAAGGTCATCTAGTCCCAACCTTGTGTGGGAGAGATACACTAGTGTAACTCTGAATTCACACAGAATAGTTGGTGGAACTGCTGATACCTGTGAGGATGCTCCTCAGTATTTTTAGAATTTTTCCTCTGACCAGGTATTTATAACTTCCTTAAAAAAATGGTGAACCTAACAGACCTAACTTTTCCTCCCATCATACAGACAAAAAAGCGTGACCCATTCAATTGCAAACATAATTTTAGTACTGAGTTTTCATTCTATTTATGCAGCATCAGGGGTGTTAAAAAGAAGAGTTGCTGGCAAAAATGCTTGAAATATGTTTACCAATATTTTATTTGAAATCCACAGTACATCACCATTTGTTACATAATATTTTAGTTGCCATAGTATTGCAATTCAAACATCTATAAAATGTTCATTTCTTTTGAAAAATAGTTTGAAAAATAGTAATTTTAAAAAACAAACGACAAAAATGACTTAGTAATAAAAACCATAGGGTTCCCAGCATTACAGTGAAGGGTTCAAATATTCAAGTAGTTAGAGGAACTAATTTGAAACAAAGACACTACAGGGAAAAAAAAATCAATTCATGCCTTACAGAAGTTGGATTATAAAGAATGATACTTGTGAAAGCTTTCCTTAGATGGTACTGCAGAACTTTTGGCGAATCTGGTCCAACATGTGCACTGGAATAATTTTAGTGCAAAGATGTTGTCAGTACTGTCTGCCACGTGGGTATTTGAACAATGGGTTTAAAATTCCCAAGGAAGTTTCCATCCTTACTCCCAGAAGAACTCTGTCCATCTGCCGGTTTTGCTCTTCTAGGGTGGCTGGTAGCTCCTCAGTGCTAGAAAGATGGAAAGAATGACAGGAAGACATTGGAAAAAAGAAATGATGGCTCCCCAGTTCTTTTTTCTTCCTATCTCTCTCTCCTGTACTTTTCCCATCCCCTGGATAGCAAATACTGAGCCAGCACTAAGTTCTTTACTGGTTTTGACTTGAATTGCTACCTTACCTGAATATACTCATGTTTTCCCAAATCACTCATTGATTCAGTTTCTTTTTATGCCATCCCTATAACTCTAAGAAGTCACAGATTTTAAAGGCAGATAAATGTTTTATTCTTACCTAGGAGAAATTTAAAAAGACAAAAAAATCATCCTGTCTGGATGATTTCTAAGTACATCTAAGTACATTTCAAATGTTGACCAGTTCAAGTCTATCTAAAGCCTATGCAGAAACAACAGAGCTCTGTGGACTTAATTGCCTGCTGTGTTTGCACTTATCCCTACACATAAAAAGGGATCATGTCACTGACTGTAGAGACAACCTGCCATCCAAACAGAAAACACACTCCTGAAGTGATGGTTTTATTTGAACAAGCAACCATGGCCGTAGTTGTTATCTATTTTGCTGTAATTAATGCAAGAACTTCCTGAGGAACTCTTCTTGACATTTGCAATGAGGAGCAGCTTGCAAAGAGGCACAGTGACGTAGCGATCTCTTAAACCATCTTTCCTGAAACTTCCTTTTTTTAAAGACATTTGAAAACACAGCAAAGCATAAGGTGCATGCTTTGAAGAGCTGTCCAATTTTCTAAAACCCTGAACTCTGCTGAGAGGCTGAAATATCTTTTACAGAAGGAGGCAGCTCATGGCATATACAGGTATAATCGCCACTGGGTTAAAAACTGGACCTAGAGATTTCTAGTCATCAGAGATTAATCCAGTTGGTGGCTGATCAACAGTGGTGTTTCTCAGGGCTCAGTTTTGGGGCCAGTCCTGTTCATTAACTTCATCAGAGATCTAGATGAGGCGACTGAGTGCTTCCTCAGTAAGTTTTCAGATGACATTGAGTTGGTTGGGAGTGTTGATCTGCTTGAGGGTAGGAAGGCTACCAGACATGAACAGAGCATGGAGAACCACAAATACTGATTGTACTGAGGGTGAGCTTCAAAACAAAAGTCAACCTCTCTTGATCAGGTATAGAGTTACAAATGGAGTCTGTAGAAGAAAAGAAGGGAAGATTTAAGTGTAGTATCATCACTTAGTATAGAAAGTAATAATTTTTTAAAAAACAACACCTTGATACCTGATTGCATGATGAAGGGCAGCAGAAACTCAAGCTTAGAAGGAACCACCAGAGAACATGCTAGGTGGTGTAGAAACACCCTCTAAGGTTCTCTGAAACCGTCTTCCTGTCCCTTCATGTGCTTTAGACATGTCAGCACTATCTCAGGGTATTGCGCCATGGCCTGGGTTAGTGCAATGGTATCTCGGAAGCAGGGGTCCACAGTAGTGGCTCTGGTGAGAAGATGCTGGAAGCTTTCCCAGTCCCTGCCCCACCTCTGTCCAAGGCGGAGCAGATATGGGAAGCTGTGAGTAACATAGTCAAGAAAGCAAAAGCAAAACTGTAAAAATATGAAAAAAGAGACTTGCAGAACAGAGGAGAGGAGAAGGTGAGTGAGCAATGCCAGAGAAAAAACACCAAGGTCACTGAAGAAGAAGGGGGAATCTCTGTCCAAGCAGAGGTTTCCTGGCAGCCCATGGTGAGATGGCAGCTGTGCCCCTGCAAGCTACAGAGGAGCACAGAGGAGTAGTCCCTGAAGGACCATGGTGGGATAAATGTGAATTTGTATCCCCTGAAGTGTCACAGGTGGGCAGACATGAAGAAGTTTCCTTTGCAGGATCATGGAGAGGGGTAAATGTGGAGCTGCAGCCAAGGAGGACCCTGTGCCAGAGGAGGTGACTGTTCCTGAAGCAGCCGTGACCCTGTGTGCAGCCCAGGCTGGAGCAGTCTGTGCCTGAGGGACTGCACCTGTGGGAGGGACTCATGTAGGAGGGGCTCAGGAAGGACTCCCTCCCCTGAGAGGGACCCCGCATTGGAGCAGGGGAAGAATGTGAGGAATCCTCCCCCTGAGGAGGAAAGAGCAGCAGAAACACTGTGTGGGGAACTGACCCTAGACCCCCCCCCTGCCCCTCCCCTGTGCCCTGGGAGGGGGGCAGCAGTGAAGAGATCCCGGTCCCAAAAGAAAGGAAGGGTGGTGGGGAAGGTGTTGAGACCTGGCCATGTTTTCTCTTTCTCCTTTTAGATTAAATAAGGTTTTTTTTCTTCCCAAGTTGAACCTGTCCATTTTTTGCATGTTACCATAACTGGGAAGTACAAACCTCCCTGTCCTTGTCTTGATTAAAGAACCTTAATGTGGATTATCTCCTCTCTGTCCCATGGTGGGGGCTGGAGGTGAGCAAGCAGAGGCCTGGTTGGTACCTGCTCGGCCTAAAACGTGACACACCACAAGACAGTTTTTATGGCCATTCTCTCTCCCCCACCTTGTCCAACAATTTTATTCTACCGTTTTTTTAAGTCTAAGGAATACACTCTTTGAATATTTGACATTTTGTATAGACTAATTTCTAGTTCTACCTGTTTACTAGTTCTGTGCTGCCCCTACTTTCCAGTCATAAGAAATTTTACCACCAGGAAATAATCTCTGCTAAAGATTGGGAAAAGAAAGCGGCTGAGAGATTCACCAAGTCCCTGATTTGTTTCAGTTAAAATACAGAAGGAAAACCAACTTCTTGAAGGCACCAAGTAGACTTCAAGGAATCTTATTAAAAGAAATTCCTTCAAAGTAGAAGAACTTTGCTTTGCAACTATTAAGAAAGATATAGAGAACTGAGAGGAAGGGAGAATTTTTCTACTTTTGTTCATCTTCTCACAGCTCATTTTTCCTGTAGCATGGAAGCATCACAAATTGGCCCAGACTCATACTGTTGCTGACCAGCAAGCTCTCTAAGGCATGTATTTTGCCCATAACATAATAACTGTACACAATGGTGCAAAGCTGAGTATAATTAACAGTTCAAATTTTTCTCACTTTGAATAAAAATCACCAGTTTATAAAACTTCTGAAAAACGGGATTATAAAACTACTTCCAATATAAATGGTTTTTCTATGCCTATCACACAAATTCACATTCCTGGCTGAAACACAGATTCAGTTTCTATTAGCTGCATGAATGAAAGCAACTTTCCACTAGCAAAATCAGCCATGATCCAGTAAACAAATTTTAAATATCTCTGCTAAGTGCTCTTCAGTGCAAATGATATGCGATACTACCGATACTCTTTTGGGGGAAGTGAGAAAACTATAATTAAAATATAATTCTGATTCATGATGTACACTCCCACACCTACAACCCCCCATTTTATGGAATTTGATTCATATACAAAGAAATCCCCTATTTTGTGGAATTTCCTGGCATTAACAGTTTGGTTTTGTATCGTTTATGTTTACATCTTCCCCCCAGCAACTGCAGCACCAAAAAATCCCATGAAGATCCTCTTAATGCTAATCTTTGTTCCTTTTTTTTTTTTTTTCCCATATTTTTACTGTGTGACTGGGACAAGTTCACTCAACTATACAAATGCTTTTCTACCTTACACAGCCCTGTACATGCAGTTGTATTCAAAAGTCAGATAGAAAAAAAACAGCATGGAGAATATTTTGAATGCTCATTTACAAAGCAGATCTAAAATTTCAGTTAAAGAGTAAAGCCCAGTTGTTTTTGGGAAACGCATATTATTTTGGAAATCAGAAAGATTCAGGTTTCCCTCCTAAGGTCAACTCTCTGACACTGTGTAACTGACCAAATGTAGCATCAATGGTTCTGGCAGATGAACAGCTGGTCATTTTATGAAAAATTGGTTATTGGTCATTGCTGAAATCACAATAGTGTGCTGATCTGCTGTTTCTGGTTTACTGCTAATATATTTCACACATTTAGCACATCAGATTTAGCCTCAAAGTACACCTAAATACCTCCCATATCTGATAAAAAACCTCATTCACAGTTTCATTTTTTCCTACATAAAAGAAAAAAAAATCTATTGAATGACACTTCTGGTTCTGTAGGATATAATCATATTCTTTAAAATCTGGAACATGGTGTCCTCCAACATATGACACAACACAGCTTGGATGTTCATTTACTGCATATCTATAAACCACAATTTATTGGAAAAGCTCATCTGGCATAAGAATAAGAGCAACGAGCTTACTCGTTTTCTAAAACAGAATATTGAAAATATAAATCAAAATCAGTGTGAAATATCCTTATTTTATGGTAAAGCTGACTTAAAATACAGTCAGTCCAACATCAAACTTTGTGAGGAGAAGATTATTTTGCCTGCAGTTAAAGTGGTGGTATTAATTTATATGAAAAAAATTAACATCCTAAATTATGAGAAATAGCAAGTTATGCTTTGTCTAATATGATATATTCCAGTCTGTGTGTAGTAATTGCACCTGTACCAGTTTTGTCTGGGATAGGTGCTTTGGTTGCATGGTGCTGTTCATGGCCATGTTCATGACTAGAGTTAAACCATGGCAGTATCATACATCACAAAGACTCTCCTTCCCTTGTGGATACACACAATATTGAAATTCTCAGAGGTGCTTCACATGCAGAAACTTTAGCAATCCAAAGCTGGGTATCACTGGAGTTTGACATTTCTATGCCATTGCACAGACGAAATGCAATGTGTTTGAACCATGTTTTCTTTAAAAGATACTAGCATGACCTACAATATATTTCAAACTTGCTCTGATTAGCTTGATTTACGCTTAAAAATAATCTTACTAAGTATACTCTGTTATAATAGCACCTGTTATATAACATTAGTTTTAACGCTAAAAGCATTGCAACTGAAATATCTGTGTTATCCTCCAAAATCTGAATTTGTGACTGCACAAGCTCCTCTCTAGTACTCTTTCCCTCTGGCATATAGCCAGATTTAACCATTGACTGTAGTGCATTTTCTCCTTCATTAAAAAATGGGCTTGCAAATCCCAGGTATTCATCATAATTCCTTCAAAGTCTTTAGCACAGATTTGATCCTCTGCTGCATCACATCATCTTCAGAGTGACCAGCCAGGCATTTTGGGACCTATCAAGAAGAAGCCCAAGATTGGTCTTGGATATAGGGAGTTTTAACCCATTTGTGATGATCTGCCAAAAGAAGATGGCAATATTATTTTATTTGTTATATTGAGATAATTTCTAAGGTAAAACTAAAGAAGAATTTTCCATGGTCTATCATTACTGTTTGTTGGATACATTAAAAAAAAAAAAATTACCTGTCTTTGTAATTTTGGACTTTCAGCAGTACCCACAGGTTCAGAATTCCAATACATTTTTGGGAGTGTAACAGTTGTGCCAAGCACCTCATATTAATCAGTTTAATTTCATAAGATTGTGAAGGAAAACTTCCAATTCAAAGATATTTTTTTCAAAGATAACAAAGATTCACAGACAGAGCTCTTTCTAATGCTTTTTCTCTCCTGAAAAAGACAAAACCAAACTTTAATATTGCAAAAGACCTTTTTTGAGAAATGTCATGGCAGTGGCTTACTCTACACAAGAAATCTGTCAGTAAAAAGCTAACATATAATTCCCTATTGATGATGCCCTCAAATCTTCCAAATCCCCATGGGCTGAGCAGTAGTTCATCCTCTCTAGAAGACAGCCAACAGCCTAGGCAGTGTGAGTACTGGGAGATTTAGCAGCTTTCATTTTGAGGAATTTTTTCTCCTAATTTTTATGAGACAACTGATACATACTTTCTCTGTAGATATGGAATTTGTGGAGGCTTAGCATAAGGGCAGTAGGGGTACAGGGCACCGCTAATGCAAAAGTTTCTAGCAGTGGTTTTGCTTCAGCCAGGTTCAGATAAAACCCATTTTTATCATTTCAGTGGAATCATAGAATGATTTGGGTTGGAAGAAAATTTGAAGATCATCTGTTTGCAACCCCCTTGCATGGGCAGGGACATCTCTCACTAAACCAGGTTTCTGAAAGCCCCATCCAACCTGGCCTTGAACACTTCAGCTACAACCTCCCTGGGCAACCTGTTTCAGTATCTCTCCACCCTTGCAATAAAGAATTTCTTCCTAATGTCTAACCTAAATCTACCCTCTTCCAGTTTAAAGTCATACTCCTTGCCTTATTGCTACATGCCCTTGTAAGCAGTCCCTCCCAAGCTTTCCTGTGGGCCTATCTTCAGGTTCTGGAAGGTCAACATAAGGTCTCCTTGGAACCTTCTCTTTTCCAGGCTGAACAACCTCATCTGTCTTAGCTTTAGGCTGTCCCAACCCTCTGATCACCTTCATGGTCTTCCTCTGAATTTTTCTGAAGAGCTTTATGGCTTTCTTGTGTTGGGGGCTCCAGAACTAGACACAGTACTCCAAGTGTTGGTTTTCTGGGCTGCAAGTGCACATTGCTGTCTCATGTAGAGCTTCAAATCTATCAGCACCCCCAAGTTCTTCACCTCAGGGCTTCTCTCCATCTCTGCCCAGCCTGTAATTGTGCTTGAGATTGCACTGGCCCATCTGCAGGCCATGAATTTAATGCAGTTTGCATAGGGCTACCTCTTAAGCTTATCAAGGTTGCTCTGGAGAGCCTCCCTTCCAGCATGTCAACTGGGCCACACAGTTTGGTGTTGATGGCAAGCTTGCTGAGGCTGCAGTCAATCCCCATGTCTGTGTCACCAACAAAGACGTTAACCAGTGCTGGTCTCAACACTGGCCCCTGAAGAATGCCACTCACCTGCTTGGTCTTCCTGGTTGGGTGGCATATAGCAACCCTCCACTCTAATGTCTCCTATTCCTATCCTCCCTTTAATCCTGACCCATAAGCTCTAAGTCAGGTCCTTACCCACCCTCTGGCAGAGCTCCGTGCAATCCAACTGTTCATTGACATAGAGGGTGGCACCCTCACCTTGCTCCCTTTGGTTGTCTTTCTTAAAGCACCTGTGTCCTTCCATTCCAACACTCTAGTCACCTGAGTCATCCCACCACATCTCCATGATATTAATAAGACCATAGCTCTGTAGACACATACACATCTCTAACTCCTGTTGTTTATTACATATGTTGCCTGTGTTTGCACAGAGGAATTTAAGTTGGGCCCCTGATGAAGCTGCCTTGCTGGGTGGAGTGGCTGGAATTCCTCTGAGGTATTTACCAGTACTTCCTTGTTGGCTCCTACTACCTCAGGAGCTAACAAGACTGGTCCTCTGATCTGAATCATAACCAAAATGTTTATGTCAATTAAAACAACATTAAGAATTTTAGAATACTGAAGTTAATCTTCAAGAAAGGAATTGGCAGTAATTTATTCTGGGTGAAAATGGGTAAGGGGAACTAAAGTTTTTAAAAAGGAGAAAAACTGAGTGTTCTTAACTCCTTTTTAAAAAGATCCTTCAGGGGTTCTTTGTCTATATAGAAAAAAAAAAAGTCTCCTTTCAGCATAATACATTCGTAGAAGTAGATAAGAACAACAAGTTTCGTCATACATGATTACATTTGTGGTAACTGATAAGGTTCTTACCAGATAATGATCAGAGGCTGAGATTTTAAAAGATACAATGGAGCTTTCTCCACAAAGCAAAAACCAAGAGAAAACAACAAAGCAACAAAAAACCAAACAAAATCTAGGAGAAGTTTTAAAGCTATACTCTGCCTTGCTGTGTATTACTGTTCCCTAGGACAGGTTTTTATTTTTGTTAACTCATTTGTAAAAACATGATCCCACACCTCTTTTATTTTCCTATATTTTTCTTACTAAATCCCATTACCTCTTTCTCTGAAATAATATATTCAACTTTTTTAGGAAATTAAGTTTGCACATCAGAGATAATAATATGTGAAAAATTAAAGGTAAAAGTATAGAAACACAGAAAAAAAGATCTAAAGATGACATGCTTTATTTCATTACCATCTATCTTAATTTTAATGCAAGTTCTGTGATATTTAGCTTTTTTTTCTTTCAAGTGAATGTTTTACAACAATCTCAGTGCACTTTTTATTAAAAGTTCAGACATTTTTAACCTTAGTGGAAAAACTCTCAAAGATAAAACAAAACAAAACAAAAACCCCCAAAACAAACAACCCCCCCAAAAAAAACCCCAAAACCAAACCAGATGAAAAAGATTATTTTCCTGCCAACATTTATTTAAAAGAGAAACCATGAAAGCATTTTTATAAATTGCAAAATATTGAGAAAAATAAATCCTTTAAACAATTTTTGCTATCCTACTAATGCCATTTTAAAGAAGAATCTGTTGTTTCAAATAACAGGTGGTAATTAATCCTCTTCCAAACATTAAGGTAAAACTTAAGACACATTTCCCAGCTGCAAAGCTCTGCCTGCTGAGAGACCATCAAGACTGACAGGCAGCCATGTCTATTACCTGTGACAAAATGTAATCTCTAGGCAGAGGCACTTTGCTTTACACTGGCTGAACACCCACACCTAAAACAAAACGGTTAGGTTCCTGCCCTTACATATAGAATGGCACTCACATGTCCACACTCTTGACAATTTTTAGATGAACGCCAGTCTGTGCTGAGCATTAGATTCATTTTTTATAAACGCACATCATGTATAAAGGTTGGGGCCCCACGTTGGTTTCAGGGTGGTTGAGAGCAACTTCAATGACAAAAGGGCAATGGAGAAAGGGGAAAAGAAGGAGTAAAAGGGGGAATATAAAGCCTCATATACCTTTGCCCTGGAGCTGCTGATTACTACACCTAGGTTTCTTATTAGAGTGTCTAGATGGCTGCCTTCATGTGCCTGTTCTGATCATCCACTGGCTCCCATATTCCCAGACAGCTTTTTATGGACACCTGGCCCACAAGCCGCCCTTTCCCAGGGTGTAGCTGTGGGTTTACTTTAATCGAGTGTGAATGCATATCCATGCTGGCACACACCAGCCATTTTTTGACAAATCACTCCCTTTACTCTGCCTGACACACAGTCTCACAAGTGCCTGTGCCAGCAGGAGTGATGAGTAGTGGTGAACCAGCACCATTTCTCCTAGATTTAGTATGGATTTGTATTAGATTGAAACCACAGCCTCTGGCTGTGCATATTTTGAGTGCTTCTCAAAGAACGAGGCAGAAAGATTTTGGTTAACAGGAAGTTTTCAGCTACAGAAAAAGCAAAAAGAGAATATAGGACCACAACTAGGACTGCATCCCTTTGGTGTGACAGGACTTCACCTGTTTGTACCACATTATCTCCTTCCTTGGCCAACCTCCTGCAACCTCCTTGACCTCCATGCATTTTCTAACAAGTAGTAGTTGTCAAAGATAGTTTTCTAGTGCAATTATTTTACTAGCATAACTCACAACTAGATACGAAATGCTGTGTCCTATTTTGCCAATGTGTATTGCAGCTTCCATCTGACATGCAGCCACCATGACACAATATACATCAGTATTTCTATCTGTGAGAAGTTGTGTCAGAAAATGAAATAACTCTGACAGCACTTTTAAGACAGGAAAGGACTAATTTTGCCCTCATTTTCTTCTCAGACAGTGAGAATGAACATAGCTTGCTTTGGGCCCCTAGCTAAATAGGCATGAAGAAGCTGTCAGATTGTGAACCTTTCCACTGCTCCATTCCTAATCCATCCCATCACAGAGGGTGACTGAACTGCCAGTACACTCTTTCCACAAACATATATATTTGTGTATGTCACCCTACAATAAGTTACAGGCACTTGTCTGGACATGGCAGTAGCAGATGACACGGTGAAGGTGAGTTTTGCTGCATATTAGTACATCAGAAGCATCAGAAGGTATCATCATCATTGTATTCACAAGGAGAACATATACGTACCCACAGAGTACAAGTGGGTACATACATATATCTACAACAGCACTCATCTATTAGTGCACAGTTCATAATCAATATCAAATCCAGATCAGCATGTTGTTCTGTGGAGGAAAAGTTAGACTTTCTTTTTCTAATGTTCAGGCAGCACGTTAATGCTCATTGAAAGATACTGCATTTCTGCCTCAATTTGTAGAAGCCTATTCTCACCTATGTCAAATGTTGCTATTTCTACTTTCTGCTTGGCATTTTAATTCAGCTTTCTTCTGTGATCTCACCTTCCTTTCAGATAATTTTGATATTCATACAGAATATGGTGCAAAGAGATTATTTCCTTCTGGAAGGCCCCCTCCGTCTCCTTAAAGGCAAAAAAAAAATTGATCCCTAAACCCCTGAGCTAACTGATACAATCTCCCCTGAGATGGTACTTCACCATGTCTGAAATGGCTGCAAACAATATCAAACCTGATCCTTATGTGCAAGAATTACTGATCCTTGCAGAGCAAAGTGAATTCACAGAGCTGTCAGAGATGAAATGGCCTGAAGAGTCCCAAGATAATTACTCTGCTGACATTTGTCACAGCAGTGCTAAAAGGGGCTTAAAAGGGCCAGGAAGAATGAGTCAGAAAGAAAACTGATGGGTAACCCTTTAAATACTGGCATGGATTTATTTTTCACAATATCCATTCACTGCGATGTTTCTAATATTTTTTCTACCAAGGCAGTAACTAAATATTAAACCTCTTTCTTAGCTGTTTTTAGTGAAATGTAAACATGGGATGCTGCAGATATGGATAGAGATCTTTATTTCTTGGTGAGTGTCAGAGGCACACAACTTAGAAAACTGAATGGAGATTTAAGTTGTGTGATGTGTAACTGTCTTAGTAGTCAGATGTTTTTACGACCTTTGTTCACTTCCAATGGTGTAAAATTAGGAAAAGGGGAAGAAGGGATCTTGGCTTTTCTTAAGCATCTGAGCTTGTGTAGCAACATGTTTACCTCTAGGGCCATGTGCCCACTGGGGACTTGAAGGCATAACTTTCTGTATGAACTTAGAGCTGTGACACTTGCACATGCACACAGGTATCAACAGGGGGATTTATGCAGCTGTAACTCTACTGATGTATTTCTTCTAGGTGGAAAAACACTGTTAGTCTGATGATCCCCTGCTTACACCTGCTTTTCATTAAATGCTGTTGGAATTCCACCCTGTGGAGGATGGCATCTTGAGAGAACACATTAAAGACTCAATTCTGCCCTGTGGAGGATGGCATCTTCAGAGAACACATTATAGACTCATAGAATGGTTTGGGTTGGAAAGGACCTTAAAGATCACCTAGTTGCAACCGCCCTGAATGGGCAGGGACATCTCTCACTAAACCAGGTTTCTGAAAGTCCCATCCAACCTGGCCTTGAACACTTCTGCAGCGGGGGCAGCCACTACATCCCTGGGCAACCAGTTCCTGTGTCTCTCCACCTTCGTAATAAAGAATTTCTTCCTAACGTCTAACCTAAATCTACCCTCTTCCAGTTTAAAGTCATACTCCTTGTCTTATTGCTGCATGCCCTGGTAAGCAGTCCCTCCCAAGCTTTCCTGTGGGCCTATCTTCAGGTTCTGGAAGGTCACTATAAGGTCTCCTCTGAGCCTTCTCTTTTCCAGGCTGAGCAACCTCAACTGTCTCAACCTTCCTTCATAGGAGAGGTGCTCCAGCCCTCTCACCATCTTCATGGCTCTCTGCTAGACTCACTTCATCAGCTCAATGTCCTTCTTTTGCTGGGGATTCCTGAACTGGACACAGGTCCAGTTGGGTGTTTATGAGAGCAGAGTAGATGAGGAGAGTCACCTCTCTTAATCTTTTGGTCAGGCTTTTTTTTATGCAGTTCAGGGTACTGTTGGCTTTCTGGGCTGCAAAACTCATATTAACCAAGTGCTAAAATCTATGCTCCTTTCCTGTTAGTTACATCTTTTAGAAGCTATACAGTTTTCTATCAGTAGATGGCCATGTCGTTTTACAACTATTCTATCCTTCTGATTCTTTCGATTGGGTGTTATAAAGATGAAAGATCATAGCTGGCCCAGTTTGCTTTCTTTAGGCTGCAAATTATTAGAGGCAAAGGAGTTCTATCTTTGCAGGGCATGCACACCATGCAGCTTCTCAAAGCCTTTCCAAATAAGCTTCATATGAAAAAAAGGTGAGAAAAGTTTAAAAACTCTTCCTAGGAACAGTTCTCATCACTCCAACCACAGGCTATTGCATGCATTTTCTTTTCATAAAAGTTACTGTGCTGTATTAAGGTTTAAACCAAAGGACAGCAGGATCCTTAAAAGAAATGCAAGGACCAACCCACTAATCATAGTACTTCACAGAATCATAGACTAATTTCGGTCGGAAGGGACCTCTAAAGGTCACCTAGTCCAGCCCTTCTGCAATAAGCAGGGACATCTTCAACTTGATCAGGTTGCTCAGAGCCTCATCAAGCCTCACCATGAATTTCCATCACAAGGTCAACCTCTTAAAGACTTTTGTTTTTCTGTGTGCATTTCATAAATATTCAGTATTATTGGCAATATTTCTTAAAGGTAAGGTTACAGTAAGATTTTTGTGTCAAGAATAATGGTTGACATCAGTGCAACTGGGCCACTAGGTACTTTCAGATTCTAGGTAGCTTACCAGAAACTCACATAAAGCAATGAGAAACAGCAACTGACTCTAACAATTATTTTTTTTTAATTTTACTTAGTTGTTGAAAGACTTCCTCATACAAGTGAAATGTCTGGTTGAAAATATGCTCATCCACCACTTGAGAAGTCCTGATCTCAGATCTTTGGAGAGGAGAGGAAAGGGGAAAGGGAGAGGAAAGGGGAAAGGGGAAAGGGGAAAGGGAAGGGAAGGAAAGGAAAGGAAAAAGGTTCTGAGACAAGCATCACCGACAGGACAGACAAGACAGTGTACCTGTGAAGTGCTGTTTAGCCTCAACTCTGGCAGGTACAGCCCACCAGCTCCAGAATTGTTTCTGTTTGCAACAAATGTGCTCAGCATGTCAGGGACAAGGTTATAATTGCAAGACCTTAACTGAAGCTCTTGAGATTTTGTCTGAGGAGCTTTTGTAAGGGTTGATTTAGAAGATGGTATTCAGTGTGAGCCTTGAACTCCTAAAGGGAGTATGTGCAGACTTTTCTTACTCAAGTCAGACATAAAAGCTTTCACAGATCATGCCCACAGGGCAAGAAATGTGGTTATGAACTGTAATATACACCTGCACACAAACTGCTTTGTCTCAACAAACACAGTTTCTTGCATGACCAGGAAATTAGCAGAACAATAAGTGGGAAATAGTTTGACCTCTCCCCTTTCTGAAGAGGACCTATAACACCAAGCTATTTTTCCTGGCTCAGTGCCCCTTGCTCATTTCCTTCAAGTAAAGTCAGTAATTAGGAGTAAGTTTCATGCATCCCCCTGTTCATTTCAATCTACATTGCACTGGTTATGTATATGTTGACATTTCATGTGAGCTGCCAGTTGCAGGCCCATACCGACTGGGTAAAATTTTAAAAATATTTTAGAGCTGAACTTACAGAAGAATTTTGGACAATTGTCTCCCATTATTCTACTCAAAAAAATCCTGGATCTTCAAGCATTAATGAATTAATCCCACTAATTATCAGTAAGACCTCAGGCATGTGAGTCGCCTTAGGAAATTTCCTCTGACCTTATTTTCATTTAACTTATGTCATAGCTTAAATAACATTTACAGGCCACACATCTTTTAAGTATCATCAGCTTATCCAAAGAAGACAACTGCAAGTGTATTCACTTATGCTTTCTATTTCTCAGTTGTACTCTGGCCTTCATTCACTGCTCCCTCACTGTCTCAGTGGGTATCTTTATTCTCCCTTGCTGTCAACAACATGAAAACCATGTGGCTTTTCCAAAATGTAGAAACAAAAGATCCAATGCAGTTTAAACAAATGGGTTTTGGGCTTGGGGTTTTTTTGGGGTTTTTTCTGCCTCACAAGTAAGAATTTACCATATGAAGATATACACAATCCAAGCACAGACAAAAGAGGTAGAAAAACTGTATTTCTGTTTGGATTTTTTTCCAATTTTCCCTCCCAAGGGAGAAACACTTCCATTATTTTGGATAGAGACACAATGGATTTACAAGATGTGCTAGTCTAAGCAACATCGTGCAAAGTTATCACAATTTTTTTCATGCCTCCACAGCTATAAACTTACCCTCTAGATGCTGTTTTTGTCATATCAGATAAAACTGGTAACTTATTAAATGTACATTTTGTTTTACAATTGTGGCACTGGGTGAGGAAAGCAAAGCTGATGACCTACTAGCTCCGTGGCTGATTATTTCAGCCAGTAAAACTCTGGTAAGACTCCATCTGTTTCTGTAATAAAAAGTCAGTAGGAAAAATGTAAATAATTTGTAACTTCATTTCTACAGGATTTTGAAGTGTTGATCACTTTCAGCTCTGGTTTTGGTTCTGAAAAAGGTTGCAGTAGCCAACTGGTTCTATGGAATGAGATCAGTAGCTACAGCTAGTCAAAGGCAAATAAAATATGCAACAAGTGAAGAAACCCTTGGATTTCTACCCTCTCTGGCTGTCAGATTGTGTTAGCTGGGGGTGCCGATACTGCCCCTAAACTTTCAGTTTAGCAAGACACTATATTCATAGTCTAGTAGTACTATTTAGGGCAGGCCTCATGGACAGTCCAGTCTTCACCTGGAATGCTTATGAAAAGACAAAATCACAGAATCACAGAATTGTCACAATTGGAAAAGACGTCTGAGATCACTGAGTCTAACTGTCCACCAAGGAGAAAAAAAACAAAAAAACCCCAAGCATGCCATGCCTGCTGCAGCATGCCCTGAAGTGCCATGTCTACATGTGTTTTTAATACATTCAGGGTATTCAAAACCCTCTGCCACCTCCCTAGGAAGTCCCTTCCCATGCCCGACAACTCCTACTGTAAAGAAATACTTCCTAGTATCTAGTCTTAAACTCTGTTGATGCAACTTCAAGTAATTTCTAGTCCTATCATTATTCACCTGGGAAAAGAGGCCAAGACTCACTTTACTACATCCTCCTTTCAGGTAGATCTAGAGAGTAATGGGGTCTCCCTCAGCCTTCTCCAAACTAAATTCTAGTACCCTTAGTCTCTCCTCACAGAACATGTTCTCTGGAGCCCTCACCACCTTGGCTACTTTTCTCTGGACTTGCTCCAGGAAATCAATGTCCTTCGTGTAGCGAGGGGCCCAGGGCCGAACACAATATTCGAGGTGCAGCCTCAGCAGTGATGAGCGCAGGCAAAGAGGAGGTTTATTCAGGTCTCTGTCCCTATCTTCCAACTCAGTGGCTGAATTCCCTGGGGGTAGCTGGTCTCACTATTAAAGCTGGAGGCAAAGAAGGAATTAAGTATCTCAGCCTTTTTGTCATCCTTGGTTGTAATGTTTCCACTCTGTATCCTGGTCCTCTTTTTATTAATGTATTTGTAAAAGCTTTTTTTTTAATTGCCCTGTATAAGAGTGGCCAGACTTACCTCCAGCTGGGGTTTTTCCATTTCAATTTTTTCTCTTCAAGACTTCACAAGTTTCTTTTACTTTTCTTGAAGTGCCTGCCCCTTTTCCAAAGGAGGTAAACTCTCCTTTTTTTTTTTCCTGACTCCCAGCAAAAGGTCCCTGTTCAGCCAAGTCAGTCATCTTCCCTGCCATTTCATCTTACAGCTCAAGGGGACAGGCTGTCCCTCGGCTTTTAAGATTTAAGATTTTTAAGTATCCAGCCTTCCTGCACCCCTTTGTCCTTCAGGACTGCCTCCCAAAGTCCTGAATATTCCTTCTCTCAGCCAAAGTTCAGAAGAGACCAAAGTCTGGCCTCTGCAAGTCCATGGTGGAGGTTTTGCTGAACCCCCCCTTACTCCATTAAGGATCAAGAACTTTACTATTTCATAGCTGCTAAGCCCAAGTGGCCTCTGACCACCACATCTCCCACAAGTCTTTCCTTGTTTGTGAACAGCAGATTTAGTAAGGCGCCTTCCCTGGTAGGCTCACTCACCAGCTGTGTCAGGAAGTTATCTTCCATAGACTCAAGGAACCTCCTAGCCTGTCTCCTCTCTGTGATGTTGTATTTCCTACTCCTGGTTGGTTGAAGCCCCCCGCCAGAACAAGGGCTAAATTGACATCTTTGCCAGCTGCTTGTAGAATGCTTCATCTGCCTTGTCCTAGCTGGGGGGGTCTATAACAGACTCCCAACAGGATATCCTCCTTATTCACCTTTCCTTCAACCTTACCCATAAACACTCAACCTTATAATCACTATCGCTGGGCTGAACAACGACAGTGGTACATTCAAAATACTTCCTAATGTATAGAGCCTTCCCACTTCCTCTTCTTCCTTGCTTATCCCTTCTTACAAAGATCCACTGCAGCATCAAGTCATGAGAGCCATCCCACCATATTTCTGTGATGGCAACTACCTCAAAGCTGTCCTGCCTAATGATGGTGTCCCTATTCTTAGTGATGTTGCCAGGGATTTTTGGCACATTGCTCTTCTGAGTTTGATATAATTTACTTAGCTAAATGCATCCACAATAGTCTGGTTTTACAGTCCTTAGTCTTTTCTTGCCTGCTGGAATTGCACTTGTGTTGCACAAACACTTTTGTGTTTGTCATCCAGTGGTGCTACTGGATGGGTTCCCTAGTGAACACATTTAAGTCCCGGTAAGGGGCACAGAGGTGACCTCTATAAAACTGTCCTGCAGCCAGCAAGCAGCATCTTGGCCCTTATAATTTCATCAGGAGTAAACAGCCATGCCAAAATTCAGAGGTATCAAAGTCTTAAGGAAGTGTCTTAGTGACTGGTTATGCTGCTTCAGGGAGCTAAGGCTGTGTCTCTATATAGCACTATATAGAGGCAGACAATAAGCCTATTGTCCCAAGCATCTCTGCTTTGCCCAACGTGAATATGTGACTGAGCACAGAGGTCCATGCATGTAGACCTAAAGAATTCATGCCTAATATCAGAAAGAAAAAAATAAAAAGAAGAAGAAAACTGCAGTGTTAGCAAACACAAGGACAAGTTCAACCAGTATTTGTGTTTAGCTGGACAACTGCAACTTTAAAAAACTGTAAAAATTCCGCCTCTGTCATGCTGGCCCACACAACTGGAGCTGCAGCTCAAGGTCAGCTAGAGGGGTTAGAGACACAGGATCTCTTAACATTTCACTATCCATGTAGCATGGGCCATGCTACATCTCCTCAGCTTTTTGCATCAATAGATCCATGATTCAGTTTGACTCTGTATTATATTCCCAATATGCACCCAGTGTCAGTGTCCCCTTCTCTGCACAGCTAATGAAACTTCAACAACAAAGCTGCCATGATGTTTGCCATTTAGTGACTTTGTTCAAGTTTGTTCAAATTTACTTTCTCATAAATGAAAAGAAAATCTGACGCATGATCTAAAAACGGTAAATGAAACAGGTACCTCAATTTTCTGTCACCCTCCAAATTTTTGATTCATTCCTTGAAATCCGGATTTGTCATCACTACACTTTTCAAGGCATTGTCTTCTTTATCTCCCCATAAAATAATCTATCCTTCCCACATGAGATCCTCACAAATGCCAGTACAGTAATAATAATAATCTTTGCTCTTTACTGAAAAGCAAGCTTTAAAATACACTCTCAGAAATGCTTCTTGTAATTTAACTTTTGTATCACCCCAAAATGTTCTCTTAGAGTTGGTGACATTTTCTAGTTATGCCTCTGAGTTGAATTAGAGCTTTTTGTAATAAGCAAATACCTATGCACTCTCAGGGATGTTTTTCACATATCAGAGACTGTTCTGACTTTGGGAAATGTACCTCTAGCCACATTTTTTTTTAACGAGTAGTGTCCATACTTTGGAACACCAGCAGCCTCACTGTCAAATTCCCAAATCCCTGTGAGCCATGCCAAGTCAGTGAAGATACTGGTTCGTTTTTGTAGCTTTGTTTATTATTATTCCTAGAGTCACGTGCTCCATTTGGACTTCTGTCTTTGTTGCTCAGAAGCGACTGCTTATTTCAGATCGGCAGCAATGAAATCCTGGGGCTGCTCAGCATTACATTTATCCTGTTACAAGCTATCCTTTAGGATTCTGCTGAGCAGCTTCAGTTGTAAAAATGGGTTTTGAGTACTACTATCAGTAAATAAAGCAATAAGAGGAATAAAAAAAAAAAAAAAAGAAAAAAGTATTCGTCTTTCCATAACAACCTGCATGGCATAGGAAAGCTGCTGCATTTGACCAGGGATGTGTGAATAAACTAGCAATTTTGTTTCAAAGCTGAAGCAGAAAGGTAGGGAGAAAACTAAGGAAAACTCAACATTTACACAGACTATTTCATTCATTGGAAAAAATGAAAAGAATACTGAGAAATGTATTTTTTGTTGAAACAGATATTCTATTTAATTGGAAATATAAAGAGTTCCTTTTGGTACAGTTTTGAGAATGCCTTTGGAAATGAAAACCTGGGTTTCCAGGACGGACAGAAGGGGTTTCCCATGGGTTTACCTCACTGTAGGTCACTTCCTGGCTCTGCAATTAATGTCTTAAACACCAGTGTATCTCAGTCTTGATAACTCTGAAATCCCATTGTGCAAACATATTCACTGTGTACAGATAAAGCTACAAGAACCACTCCCAGCACCCCACCATGCTGTTGGTCTCCCCAGCTTGCCTTGGCAGTCTTTGCTCTCACCTGAATGATATCTTCAATCTCCTTCATCTCTTTTCTGTTGGTCAGGGCAGTTCAGTAAGGAAAACGCTTCCTGTCTGTGACTAGAAAAAGGCCCACTGTACTCAATATCACATAGAAAACTCAGGTTTTACTGCAGGAACAGCACATCAGTTTGTACAAAGGTTTGAATCGATGTTTCTGCTTTCCACATAAGCCTGTGTCTTCAGGGCTTGTCCAGCAAAGGATACTGTTCAACACCACCACGTCTCACAAGAACCCAGAACCACCAGAACAGCCTTTCTTGCTGGCATAGTACAAACAATTGCACCCATGAGAGATGGGTTTTTGTTTGCAAAAGGGAAATCTTCCATCTAGCTTGGATTTTAATGAGGCTTCACTGGTTTTAGTTTTCTGTTATTCTTCACCTTATTATCTCAGGTGAATTCTCTGCTGAATTTTTTATATTCTTGCACATGTGCTACTCAAAGGCAAAGTGCCTGGTTTCCAAGCAAGACAGTAGATGTTTAAGTGGTGACAACTTTCTGAATTACTGGTGAATGATGAATTGCAATTAATGATGTTGTTTCTTCGGCTGAGAATTTGAAGTATGGACATTTGTGAAAGCAAAGTTCCTCAACTTGACAATATCTGCAACTCCAGTATGAATGTTTTGAGCTACAACAAATAGCTTTATGTATCTGAGTCTTTTGGACTGTCTTGCAGTCCAAACACAGGTCTTTGAAAGGAACAAGACTACATATAAATCTACTACAGAGTTAGATAAAAATAACACAAAGAATAGCATTTCTCTTGCCTAAAACACTCTTAGTTTTAGAAAAACATTATTAAGAGTGAAATCCTTAGAGTAACATTTTGTGGAAAACATGAAACTATATTTGAAATAATTTGAAACATGAAAATAATTCTCCTTCTGTGGCATGGTTTCTTTTTGTGCAGTTTCTAGGAAAAGGAGTAGACCTCAGTCTTGTCACATGCAGAACAAAAAGACTGCAGGTGTTTGCACCTTGTTATCTGACTTGGAGTAAAATAATGCCTCAGAACCAAAGCATACAACAAAGAATCATCTTGATTGGAAAAGACCTTTGAAATCAGGCCAACCATTAACCTAGCTCTGACAAGTCTGGTGCTACACCATACCCCTTAGCATCTCATCTACACATCTTTTAAACATCTCCAGAGACGGTGATTCAACCACCTCCCCAGAAAGCCTGTTCCACTGTGTGATAACCCTTTCAGTGCAGAAGTTTCTTCTCATATCCAACCTAAACCTCCTCTGCTGCAATTGAGGCCATTTTGTCTCCTCCAATCTCTCATTACTTGAGAGAAGAGATTGACCCCCACCTCCCTACAACTCTCCTTTCAGTTGGTTGTAGAAAGTGGTAAGGTCTCACCTCAGCTTCCTTTTCTCTAGACTGAGAGACCCCGGTTCCCTCAGACACTCCTCATAAGACTTGTTCTCTAGACCCTTCACCAGTTTTTTTGCCCTTCGTTGAACTCACTACAGCACCTCAATATCTTTCTTGTAGTGAGAAAGAACTCACTACAAGAGGCCCCAAACTGAACACAGTATTTGAGATGCAGCCCCACCAGTGCTTAGTACTGGGGGACAATCTTTTCCCTACTCCTGCTGACCAAAGAATTTCTGATACAGTCCAAGATGCCACTGGATTTCTTGGCCACCTGGGATGACTACTAGCTCATATTCATCTGGATGTCACCAGCACCCATAGGTCCTTTTCCTCTGGGCAACTTTCAAGCCATTCTTCCCCAAGCCTGTAGTGTTTCATGGGGTTGTTGTGACCCAAGTGCAGGACCTGACACTGAACGTTATTGAACATCATATAATTGGCCTTGGTTTATCAATCCAACCTGTCCAGATCCCTTTGCAGACCCTTCCTACCCTCATCATATCAACACTCCCAACGTGCTTGGTGTCACCTGCAAACTTGGTGAGGCTGCACTCAATCTTCTAGTGATTTTTATCATTGATAAAGATGTTAAAGAGAACTAGCCCCACCACTCAGCCTTGGAGAACATCACTTGTGACTAGCCACCATCTGGATTTAAATCCATTCTCTTCTGGTCTGGCCTCCCATCCAGTTTATTACTCAGCAGACTGTATACCTGTCCGAGTCATGAACAGACAGTGTGTCCAGGATAAGGTGATGTAAACAGCTTCCACAGCCCTTACCTCATCCACTCAGTGGTCACCTTGTCACAGAAAGAGTTCTGGTTAAAACAAAAATTTCTTTTTCACAAATATGTGACACAAGCTCTTAAAGAGATGCTAAAGAAGTAGTTGAATTGAGTGTCATTTATGGTAGGAATCCTGCAATGCTACTTAACTGCTCCTGAAGTATTTTTATTCTTGTTGCTTATTTACCAGCTTGTCTTTAATTTAAATAAGCAACTGTTTTCTACACTTGCTAAATATATAGTCCATGACTAATTAAATTTCATCTTGCAGAGGTTGTTTCACTGGTGTATACAGATGTAACTAAGAAAAGTTAGATCATTTTTTTCAGCGGTATTATGGTCTCCAAACCATGTTGCTTGTATATCTAAAACAACCACTAGAGGTAATACAAGGTGGGAATGTCAAGTAATAAGACATAAGGGGTAATTATGCAAATGTAACAAGTCTTAGCTCAAGAGTTTCATAAACCACTAGTGCCCAAGGGAAACAAGCTAACGCTATTTGAAAACGGTAACATTGTAACACATCTTGTTATACTTGAAGAATTTAATAAAAGAATTCTTTAAAAAACAAACCACACTAAAAAAAATACGTATACTCTGCCCCCATGCAAGCCATTTAATGAAGCAGTTTTCAAGCTCACATTCTGATGTTTCATATCAGCACAATCACCATTCAATTTCATTGCTATTAAATATAAGCCAGAGACAAGCACTCCTCAATTTTCCCCTAACGTGAGTTTCTTTATAATACTTCTCTACCCAGAGCAGAAAGCAAGCTGAGAAGCGACATCCAGGAGAAAGATGAGACAGAGCACGTGGTGGAGTTTGAGGTTATATATATATATGCACCACCCAGCATGGCTCTACTCCATTATTGGCATGTGGATGTAGTCACCTTCTGCCTTCCTCAAATTGCTCAGAGAATTTGTGGTTTTTTTCTCCCTGCATCAGTAATAACTGTGAAGATAAACCCTGAATGCTAGTGGTCATCAAAATGTCTGATGCCATCTGCCAATACACAAATGAACACCTGAACAGGACTCTGCAGTTGGAGACTGGAAGCTGAACCAAGCAGGTGTGTAAGTACACAATACACAAGACAGCTTCAAGCCTCCTGTCCCTGCCCTCTGACTTTACATGGGAGACATGCAAATGGTTTTGGGACTGAGACTGTAGCACAGCAGCTGTTGGTATGCACAGTGGTTTCCTCATGCTCCTGACACATCCTGGAGTCCATTAAGTAGGAGGACAGAGACTCTGCAGTGCCAAACGCTCACTTCAGAGGTGAACATCCGAGGTTTCAGCTTCTGTGAGCATGTAATTTCTCACAATTAATTTTTCAAATATCATCGTTTTAGGGGAAGGTGATTTTTTGTCCTGCCAAAAAAAGCAGGCAGTGACTGACCAAATCAGAGGTAAGCTGGCTGCTGCCTTCAGTTTAAGATAAATAAATGAAAACAAATCACCCCTTGACTCCACTTCCAGTGGAGCATTTTAAGAATTTTAAAAGTAATGTTGTGACTTCAGTGAAGAGAACAGCCAAACTCTGCATCTGGCCCACACACATTGCTCAAGTCTAGACTGATTGGCTCAAACATCAGCACAGCCACATGTTTTCAAATTAAATTAGGCCTTTTGATCAGAGAAGTTGGGACAGTTAAGCAATGCCACAATTTCTTAATTACACATTTTAGCATTTGATTGGAGTAAGATTTAACACAGTGACATTTAATAATTTTGTGCCAGGGGAAATGGATTCTCATTGACTCTGTTGCCCTGAGCTAAAAGGAGCCAGAGATGCTGGAACAATAGTAATAACAACAATAAAAGTAGTAGAAAAGGCATCCTAGCAAGTACTCGGCTTAAGCAAAATTTGAGGATAAAAATGAGCAACAACTGAACATAAAGGGATGCCTTAACACATTTTTTAAAGTTAGTGTCACTTAAACAAGATCCATCCATTCAAGAAGAGACAAAAATCTCCTTATTCAGTGTGTGCAAGCAGAGTAGTGAAGGGTGCATGTGAAAGGGTGCACCATCCATCTGAGCATCCCAGCAGCCCCAACAATGTGTTGAATTCAGTTGTTGTGCTGAAACATTGTGGTTTGATCATGATAGTTTAAGAAGTATAAAAATTACCTGCCTGCAAAACCAACAGTGTAACTTAAGAAACGGTCTAATCCAAACCTTCTCATCATCTGCCTCAGCCTTCAGTTACAGGAAAGGCAGAGACTTTTTCAGCCAGACAGCCAAAATCTGCTTATGTGTCCTCTTTCCTCAATACTCAGGCTCAGCTTTGGAAAGACATAACCTTTTCTTGACATGAGATACATATAGTTTCAGACAAGCTCACGTCAATCTTTTCTGTAAACCCAACAATGCTGAAGCCTTCCTAGCCAGTACGCTGACACTACAGTAACTGAAATTTGTGCTAGTTTATGGTGTTCAAGGACCATTGTGTGGGATCAGGATGATACCCATTAGATTTAATACAAGTTTTATAACCCTGGCCATGATCTTTGGAATGAAAAGCTTAGAGATTTAGAGCTTAGATAGAAGAGGGGCAGAAGCAAGTAACAGTAACATGCCTTTAGATCAAGTCCTGTGAAAGTGTTCTAATGTGTTTTTTTTTATTATTATAACAGAAAGTTGTGTTTGAAAAGAGCATGAACTCCTTGGGACTTCTCCTGGAGCCTGCCATTTATTGTCTAAATGTCAAAAGACATCATGAAAAAGACAGACATAGAGCAAATTCAAAGGAGGAAAGTCTAAGCGATTATCATCAAAGTAGCAGCATGGAGACAGCTCAAATAAATCAGTGGGTTTCCCTACAGGTTAGAGGAAACAAATTACAGGATGATGGCAAACCAATAAACAAAACCAACAACTGGCAAAGTAACCTGTCAGAGTATGTCAGGGCATGGCCTAATTTTTAATTTCTGAATATCAGAGCATATTTTTCAGCATAGCAATTACCATTATGAGCAAAGACATGTGGCTGTGGTAGACAGACACAATCACGCACACATTCTCCTTCCATTTTTCTTAGACAGAAAGGAAAATTTGGAAGTGTAATGCATTGAAGAAATGAAATTACAATATTTCTTTGTAATAGTACAAATACATGTAATGAACTGGCTGCAGCCAGTGGCCACAGAAAAGGATGGATCTCAGGCCGATGAGAGGTCCTTCTCTGAAATGAATAAGACTATTGCTCAAGCCCTGTCTCAGGACTGACTCTTGTTTCTAGCTCCACGTAACCAAAGTTCTGTCACTAACTCCTGGGTCTCTCCACTCACTAGTCCTCAGAATCCTTGAGTGAACTGAAACACTTGTACCATACCCTTTCTCTCCTCCCAGGTAAGACTGTGCTGATTGCAGTTCATTCATTTTGTGCTCTTGCAAGTTGTTGCTAAAGGCCAGAATCTGCAATTCATTTCAGATGGTGTTTAGACGTGCAGCAAACCCCCTGCCTCAGACCCCTACCCACAGCCCTGGAAGGGTCCCTGTGTCGCTTCTACCATCTCCCTTCTTCTTCCCAGTTTGTCCAGCTGGTGGTGGACAATGATGCTTTTCCCTTTGCTCTGGTGAGTGAACATTGTAAAGTTGCCACCTTCCTTACAGAAACTGTGAATCTCCCACTGCTCTGATAAATGACACTGCTGATGCATCACTATACTCATCAGAACTTCTTTCTACCTAGTAGAAACTTCCTTCTTCTGGAAGACCCCACTGCACATCACTGAGTGCCTCACAGAAGGAGAGAAATGTCTATGGGTCTATAGGATAGTCTCTTTGTCTTGCTGTACTTGTATTCCCTGAAAAGTCCCTCTGTAACTTCTGGATGTTGTGCAAAGCCTGTGTCCAGTTATCACTTATGAATCAGTCATATTGTAGATAGTTCAGAAAACACTGTGTGAAACCACTTGTAAACAATGTGTTGTAACATTTCAAATAGGAGATGTTGGCCAGAATTTTTTGTTTCCTTGTCAAGGGCTTCTTAGTCTGTCTTTAATTACCTTTGCTGTGTATCCCTCATTGTACTTAATAATTTTACATTCTGTGTTATTTTCATATATTTGTTTCATACTTATTTCCTGCTGTACTTGTAATTCATTTTTGTGAAGGAAATAGATTTATGTTTCTATAGTTCTAGACTGTAAAACCCTATCAGTAACTGTTCTATCACTGTAATTAAACATCATTGTTTGAAACATGAGGGGCTGTCCTCTTGAATGTACCAGTATCTGGTGACCTAGTCACACACTGAAGACTGTAGGAAGCAAATATCCTCCTTCTTTGACGTTCATGAGCAACTGGACATCTTCATTACTCTGCAGCCCTGACAAGATAAGAGCAAACCGTAAACACAAGAAATTAACATATTCTGTTTATTGTTTCACAAAGTTACCTGTCTTCTAGGCATATATGGCAGACAACAAGCCAGAGGAGAAGAGGGTTGCACATTTAAAAATTTAATCCCAAGGTTGGATACAAACAGCCATATCAGAAAAACACAACTTAAAATGAATGCTGTGATAGGAAACACCTTTGTGACAGGCAGATGGAGCTGATCACAGAACAGCAGTTTAATGTGGTGATACCACATGATCACCATATACTTCATCATCACATCAAACATTTGTCCCAAATATTTTGATATGACTATGCTTATACAATAGTTCTGTTATGACCAATGACAGTTCTGGTTCCAGTATGAATGGTAAGACACAAGGTTATTATTTATCAATGGATTATCAACTAACCCTGTCCAGCTCAGTTATATCTTAAGCCCTTGTTTCCCTGCACATCTGTATTCCCCCTTGAAATAACTAAGCATGCAGCATGCACTTTTGGCTTTTCTGTAAGCAGGTTCAGGAAGAAACAGAGTTTAGCACAGAATTATGCTAATCTTCCTGATCTGAGAAACACTTTGACCCAGTTTCCAAGCTGCTATTCTCATTTTTGTCATTATATTTTGTGCAAGTCCAAAGAAACCAATTTGTTGTTTAACTTCTTCATCTGCAAGGCAGGGACAGATTGATTTGTTTATAGAAAGCACTAAGCACATCACCTTTTCTGAGGGGAGCTAATAAAAATGCAGATTTTGTGTTCTGATTAATGCTAATATTTTCAAAAGTTGAGGAAGAATAATGAGAACTATTGAGACAAGAGAATCCAAGGGGCAGGCAGCAAGAGGCATGGAGAGGGATAATGTCTGGATTTAAAATCTTTTCTCGGTAAAGGAAGGGAGGAGCTCTGAGAGCCCTGTCTCTAGGGGTGCTCTTCGCAGTGGCACCACACACCAGGAACCTGCCACCCTGATCTAGCATCTGGCACTGAGGGTGCTGGCAGCCTGCTCCAGCCAGAGGTCCCCTTGAAATTCTCATCTTCACAGGAGTCCATCAAATGCTTTGGTCAGAAAACAGATAGGTTCTAACTGGGAGTTCGTAAGAGCCTCACAATTTTTCTCAGAATGCATTTCCTTTTTTAAAAAGAGCCCTTCTGAAGCACAATGCATGTCATGAGATGCTCTCGGCAGGCCTCTTGCCCAAGCAGAACCACATGTCAAAGACTTAGAGCACCTACTGGGAATGAGAAATAAGTGATAAGATGAAGTATCACATCATGATACCACATGGTACCACTGAACCCATTGATTTGTGGGCAGCTATGTCCCTGGAAATGAGGCAGTTAAACACCATCAGAGTAATTCCTTCCCTGACTCAATTCCAGGAACTCTCCACTGGCAACAAAATAGCTATCTTATTCCCCTAAATGGATAGATATAAGAAGAATAAAGCAGAAATCGAATTTCCTTGCTATCTCTTTTCCCCAGCATAAATCCATTTACATCAACAGTAATTTGCTTCAAAGGAAGTGTGTTTATATGTTGAAAAGAAAAATCAGCTTGTAAACTTGCATGGCCAAGAACCATCTGGCAACTCTTGCCATAATAGAGCTAATGTTTGTTGAGGTAGATATCTTCTAGGCTTTAATTACACATCAGGGAGCAGCACCCCTACAAAGACCTCTCTGACCACAAATCCTGCAGACAAGAGCCTCTTCTTTTTGACTTATTGGGAAACACATCTATTACAAAACACGCAAATAGGTTCCCAATGTTTTAACATAGCTATTAATACAACAGAAGAGATTTTCATTATTTCTTAATTAATACACCCTTAACACAGGGGTGAACTGGTGGTCAAGTACAATTTACTCCTGAGTCTTCTACAATAAAATCTGATAATGTGAATCAATTTTTACCTTGTTGTTGAATGCACAAAACCACATTGACTTCAAATGTATGTAATATATAATAACCCTAGGTATAAAGGGAGCCATTCCTAGCCATGCAAAACAAAGACTCAGTATAGTACAAGCCCTTTTGTACAGGTAGAAATACTCCTGCTATACTGTTGCAAGCTGTCACAGTTAAACAAAACTGACTTTAATATGTACCGTTCCTAGCTGGGAGGTCTTTGGTATCAGTTTTGAATATTACCAGTACAGAGAGAGAAAAATGACAATGCTAACAACAACTCTTCTATTTATTTTATTTATTTTTTTTATTCCTCAGAATTGAATTTCAGGTTTTATGAGAATCTTGACATAGCACACTAATATTGTCCAAGCCTAAAAGGGACGTTTGTAGCATGTGCTAGGTTACTTCTTTGCCTTTTTTCCTGTCTCCTGAAGCTCTCTAAGTTCAAACAAGCACAAGGAGCATTTAGCCTTGCAGCATGTTCACACTACCTTCCAAAGCAGAGCCTTTGCCCACCTTGCCTCTCTTACTGAGCATAAAGAACAGCTGGAAGTAATTAGGCACATGTCTTTGGTACCTGGCCCTGAGTCATGCTCAGGACCACATTCACCCTGGACTGATCCATGTCAGAACAAGTCCCAAGACCTAAAAAGGCTTCTTCCAAACTCCATTATAAGAAAGTACATTTAAATGTTAGGTTATTACTAGAACTTCTGCTAGTGAATCTAGATAGCAAAGAGTCTTATTAGGACATCTAATCCATGTCTTGGCCAAAACATCACTGTAACCAATGGCATGCTTAAATGACTTTGGACATATTAGCATTCTGAGATACTGCTCATAGCCTGGCTCTACGCCAAAGAATGAGGATTTGTGACTTTCTTTCCATCCATCTCATACCTGCTGTGTTAACTCTGTGTATGCTGCAGACCTGTTTACCAACTAAACACTAGCCATGGTGAAAAACTAAGAACCAGATGTGATCAAGATGAACACCAGACTGTAAATGGTCACAGTTTTCAGTAGTAATTGTAGCCAGTATAAGGAATATTAAGGGCAGGAATTAGAGTGGTGGATGTTTATAATAATGTTTTTTATAAGAGACCTTCCTTCCCTCCTCATGCCTTTACCTTGAATAAAGCAGCTTGTGATTTGAAAGCCAGAATTTGAACCATAATACTAGACATTTTCTCAGTAAAGCTCCATTCTGAAATTTATAATATTTTAATTGTTTTCTCATGCAAAAATAAGACCACAAGAGTTTGGCCATAATTTATGGTCACTTCTGAGACAACGGCTGACATTTCCAGTTTCTTCAGAAGCACATTACCAAGGAGTAAAGGTAAAGGTATAAATGTTTACCTCCTGAACATCTCATGGATAAGATGTGAAGGCAGCAAAGAAGGACAATTAATTTTCTCCATAAATGGGTAGTTGTCATGCAGCGACCTGCACCCTCAGTAATACAGGTCAAATCATGCCAAAATAAGAATGGTTCAGTGTACATTTGCCCTTTTGGGCTGTCATTTATAAGTGAAGTGGTGTTTTCTCCATAGCAAAATTCCTTCCTCAACCTCTTGCTTTGCGTAACTCCCTTGTCCCCAGGCTGCTATAAGCATGAGACATTTTCTCTTTACAGCCTAAATCTCCCGTGTGTTGTGAGTGTCCTCTAACTAAATGTAAATTGAAACACTTTGAATCTGAAAAAGCTCACCATTTCCCCATACTTTGTCAGATGTCTGAGACAATTTTGAGTAGTTTTTGACTTAGTGGATTCAGAACCAGTTGTAAAAAGGAAGTACTGGGAAAGTATTGGACAGACATTATCTAGTTAATAATTTTTTGTTTTTTCTTAGTTGTTACAGAGTTTCAGATTGAAGACTTCAGAGAGTGCAAGAGTTGTGTGCCAGCCCCTCAGTGCAACACACAGAAAATACAGTCCCTGAGATGTTTTACTGAAATGCTCATAATTTTGAAGGTTCCTCCAAGGAGTCATGTTTTTTTTCTTCCTTAAAAGAATACAGAATGTGAACCAGATCCCTGCTGAATATTTTCTTCTCTGCACAGCTGGGTATGAAATGCTAAATGTACCTTATGAAAAGAAACTTTTTTTGCCTGATAAATTCTGCTAGACATTTACGAGTACTCCCATGCTCTGAATTTTGGTCAGTAAAACATGCTGAACATCTTGCAGTTGGTAAAGGCTTCAGTTTCTTCAATTGCAGACCAAAAGCTGAGCATAAAGCACTTGGTTTGTAGTATGTGCACTGAGCACATGTGTTTTGTGAGTAATTGAAGATGTCCACAATTATGCAAATATATTATTTGTTTCTTAACAGTGTTTATCATACCCTCCTGAAGTACTGTGACCTTCAGGAGAAATACATCCTCTTAACAGCACTAGCCCACATAATAATGTTTTCTCCTGTTTGACAGGTAGGAATTAAGCCTTTCGCCTCCCACTAAAAGTATGCAGCCTTCTGTGTCCTATATTTTCCTATATTTAATGTTTTTTCAGGATCTTTAAAACCTTATATATTATAGCTCTGCTGGTGTTTATATGGGAAGCTCAGCAAAGAAAACATTCAAGCCTTTTGGTGGAGGTTAAAATACTAGATTTTGCCAGATCTAAAAGATCAAACTTTAACAGAGTGGTTTGGAAAGAGTTTTAGGTGATTCCTGGAGAAGATTTAATCAAACTGTTTTAATATTCCTTTCTTTCTAGAATGCCTTCACTGAGGTTCCTAGCAAACAGGTCACTGAGTTGGTCAAGCTCAGAAGACAAAAGACTCTTCATTTAGAATGTTCTGCAAGTAAAGCAGATGTGTGTCTGACACATGACCTGTACATATTATAGGTTCATTTATGTAAGAGATTATCACAATTAACATTTAATTTTGAAGTTAATGTAAAGAAAAATGCAATTTCTGCTCTTGTACTTCTATGCACTAGTCATAAGCAGCAAGACCACAATTTATTGTTCTGATATTCTTTGTAGTATGTGTGTGCATATAGGGTAGTTCAATAATTCTGTGGAAATTTGCAAGTTGCTACTAGTGAGGCCATGAAGGCTACAGGTGAGTGAACTCCTAATGCTTGAACAAAGGAAGGAAACATATCATCTCATAAAACTGCATCACAGGATATGCACAAGTACAGCAGTGGAAAATATAGCAATGAGGATACTAAAGTGACTTGGCATTTGGTTGTAAAACCTTGCCTTGTGTCTACACTGATAAGACTAGCACTTGGAGCCTAGATCCAACCAATGATTTTTTTTGCTTGTTGTAAGCTGTTTGCAGTCAGCTGAGTGGCCTTTCTTCAAGCCCTAACTAAATTTGTCATCCTTCATTCATAACAGTTAAAACTGATTGTAAGGCAGCATTTGGAAAGAACAGGCTGATATGTCTTGTTGTTTGGTTTTAAATGAAATATATAGGTGTGTTACTGGTAGTGTTTTCTTTTTTGCTTGTTTTTTCAATAGTAAAGGAATTTCCATACCTGTTTTTAAGAAACATAGTGGTCTTCTGTGTTAGAGTTGCCTGCCTTGCAGTTTTGCAAAGTATGTGCAGTATCATGTACTCGGGTGGGATGGAGTTGAGGAATTGAGGGTTACATGTTGAACACCTGTAAGGAAGAGCAGCCAGGGAAAGAAAAAGACAAAGGAAAACAACAACAACAACAACAACAACAACAACAAACCACAAAAAAACCACAAAAAAACCCCACCAAAACCCAAAAAACCTCTTGGGTTTGGTTATCTTCCACAGAAGTACAACATTTCAGCAAATAGAAGACTTAATTTTTCCTTCAGCTGCATAATAATTTTGTAACTAAACCAAATCACTGCACTTAAGTGTGAAAAGTTTTAACAAAGTTATCCTTCTACATGGTATCTTACATTCTGCCTTGTGTCTTATGAAAATAATTCCGTGGTCTGTATTGAGCTATCACTTTTTTGCGCAGAAGTTCCACAAAACAAAACCAAGCCCACAAAACTTAACACATAAAAGCTACAAGAAACCTTCAATTGATGATGAAAGTGTTAAAAAACTAAAAGGTTTCAACAAAGCTGTATCTTTTTCATTTCTGCTGGAGACTGGGTGGTGTTTTGCTAGAACTGGGCAGCTCTTCCCAGTACTAATACATCCAAGTCCTACCAGATGGTAAATGCCAATGGTTAAAGAGAAGGACCTTCTCAGACTTTGAAGAGAAGGCAGACTGGAAAGTTATTAACAAGACCTTGTTGTGGTCTTTTTATTAATTCTTTCTGCCCTTTTTAGAAAACATTTATTTAATTTCCTCTCTAAACAGATAGCTCAGAGATGATCCTTCCCTCTTGTTTCTGGGTCCGAGGCACCCTTGATAGCAAGAAAGATACTAATCCAAAATCTTTTCCATCAGCCTTCTGGAAATGCTAGCAATTATAGTGGTTACAGGGAGACACCTCCCCCAACCAAGGTTCGCAGCTGTGAACCTTAGCTATTCTCAGAAGCAGGGGTCAGTGCTTCTCAAACAATATCCTGTTATTCACAATACTGTGAAACACAAGATAAAGGTTGCAATTTCCTTTCATCTTAAGTTAGAGGATTCATGTTTTACTTCACTTACCACTGACTTGGACTCGTGACAAAACATTAACAATGGGCAGGTAGAATATCAGTCTCTCACTCAGTCATAAATACTCTCACTCTTGAGAGACATATCTCTCACTCTTTCATAAATAGTTATTTATCCCATAAATAGTCACACATGTAGGGAATTATTCTACCTCTATCAATATCCAGCTGGTTGGTGAATATGAACTCTCTTGGTTGGTGAGAATGAAATGTCTCCCAAAGGTGTCACCTAGAAATTTACCTCAGCAGCTATAGAAAACTAAAAGATTGGTTCGCAGCTAACTGGGGAATCTGAAAAGATGAAGTTCAAATTTTGATGTTCAAAGTATCATACTGATATATGATTTCTGGGGGTGACGGAGAAGGAAGAAGATAGTTTACACTAACTCTTCTTTTCTTTGAACTTCTTCCTTAACATGTGCGTTATGTTATCCAGAAGGAAACTCAAAATGAGAACCATTCCACAACACACTTGTGCTTAGGGAGAGAAATTAAAATAGTAAGATGTTTGACAGGCCAAACTGTTGCTCACTGCAGTACTGGAAGGCACTTAGGTGTTGCTGTCATAAGCCAGGGACAGGGCTCTGCACGGCATATGAAGTGGCTGGAGATGAAGAAGGGATTCCATTTCCCCACCAACACTAATTAGTTCCATATACAATGCTTCTTTAATTATCTCCAGCCTATTTTCTCTCAAAACCCATTTATTAAATCAAGTTAACTCTCTCTGGGATACTCTCCATATTGAGATTGCACATTTTGTGTAGTTCTGATGTAGATTCCCTTGCTGTGTTAAAGCAGTCATTTGAGATTGGTTATCACTGAGATAAAGGCTTGGGATAAAGGTTTCTCTATTCTTCACAGAATGAACTGGAGGTAAGACAGAACTAGTAGGAGAGTCGCAGCTTCATAAAGCAGTGCTTGTATTGACTTCCTACTTGCCCATGAGCTCTGAGAAAGATTCTAGGTGAAGGACTCATAGGGTTTCCACATGTCAGTATATGCGAAGGCATTACTACAGCTTTAGGAGCTGCTGAACAACATGGAGCTATTCAGCAGTTTGAAAAACTTTGACATTGCTGTCTGATAACTATTACATTTTACAAATTACTTTGTCCTTGTAGGAATGCTGTGGCTCTTATCATATGATATGAAAGATCATGAATATCTCAGGTTGGAAGGGTCAGTCCCCCAGGATCATCCAGTCCAACTCCCTGCTCCTTTCAGGACCTCCTAAAACTAAATTTTGCGACTGAGAGCATCATTCAGGTGCTTCTTGAACTCTGATGGGCCTGGGGAGCCTGTTCCAGTTAGCAACCACCCACCCTCTCTGTTAAGAACCTTTTTCTAATGTCCAGTCTGAACTTCCTCTGATGCAGCTTCATTCCTTGTGTCTTCTTGCTGGTCACCAAAGAGTGACCAAAGGTGCTGGTCATCAGCACCTCCTGCTCTGCTGCCCCCTGTGATGTACTTGTCTCTCCCTGGAGACCTTTCACCATCTTGGTCACCCTCTTCTGGACACACTCTGGTATTTTGATGTGCATCTTATACTGAGGAGGCCAAAACTTCACACAGTACTTGATGTGGGGCCATACCAGTGCAGTGCAGAATGGGACAATCATCTCCCTTAACTTTCTAGTGATGTTGTGCTTGATGCACTCCAAGACACAGTTGGACCTTTTGCCTGTCAGGGCACTCATATTCAACATGCCACCATCCCAGACAGATTCCTTTCTGCTGGGGTGCTTTCCAGCCTCTGATCCTCAAGTCCGTACATATAACCAGTATTACTTCATCCCAGGTGTAGAATCCAGCATTTGCTCTTGTTAAATTTCACACACCTGCTGACTACATCTCTCTCTAGTCTATCTAGATCTCTCTGCAAGGCCTCTGTACCCTCGAGGTAGGCAATAGATCCTCCTAGTTTAGTACCATCAACAATATTGATGTATATTGTCAATATATCAATATTGATTTCTGCACCCAGATAAATTCATAATAAATTTAAAGAAAAAAGAAACTTTGTATTTTTTCCTGTTGTAAAAATACATAATTTTCCATTATCAGAACAATGCTAAATCTGTTGGAGTTTGTAATATATTATTAAGAAGTGCCCTGGCAATCTTCAGTGAGATCCAGGTAACATTAAGTAGAGAAATATAATTTCTAATGATGTGCAAAATCTACTTCCCAGAGCACAATAATTTTGGCTGGTTTACCTATTGTCCCTGTATAGCCATAGCTGGGATTAGCTCATTACTAAGTGTAACAATTCCTGCAGTCAAAAAGAACCTTGTTTTCTATTTTATTCTATTAATCATAACTGTTCTGAATTCCTAACCTTGCCTTTACTTCTTATGTTGGACAGTTTTTACACTACTTTTGTCTTCTCTGTACCAAACCTCTTTTAATCTATATAAAACAACTATGGAGACAAAGACATCATAGGGGCCTTGTCCTCTTTCCTGACTACAGCAGTAAGGAACCTTTTACCTGATTTTTAATTTTAGATCAATCACAGCCAGCTTGTGAATTCTATTTCTGAATAGAACAGTAAGTTTTATGTTGCAACACTAGACAGTCTACTGTCTAGTCTGTTGCTTTCAGCACTAGTGAAATGATGCTTCTGACAGTGATGTCAGAGCTCATCCCTGCCCCTGTTCCTCATGCAGTCCAACTTCAAAGGGAAATAAAAATAGGGCTTTCTGCTTACCAGACCCTGGGGTTTCTTTATTACCTATTTCATGTTTAATCACAGCCTTCTGAACTGGTGATATCTCTCTCATCAAATACAGAACTAAAGAATTAGCATAACAGAAGCTAAAAATCAATGTCCCATCATAACAGAAAATGGGTAGGTATGTAAAATAAGATAGACTCTAACCTTCTGAGTAGATGACCAAAAAAAAAAAAAAAAAAAAACCTGGGAGAAAGGAGGGACAATACAGAGAAATAAAGCAGGTTTCCCATACCACCAATGACTAGAGATTGCATTGTCAATATCCAGATATCTGAAATGACTATCACTTTTCTAGTCTGAAACCTTAAGTCATCTAAAGTCAGTTATAAGCTCACAAAACAAAGAAAAGTGTTAAATGAGTGAAAGGACAAATGCATGGCCTTTGTCTAAGAAACATGAGAGTGCTTTTGCTGTCCCAGTAGAACAGGCTGAGGACAGGCAGCCTGGGCTGAAGGCATTGACTATGTCTCGTCATACTTCAAGCAGAGAATATGGTATTATCATGTTGTGGTTTGACTGTACAACAGAAATTCCCTCTTGAGTTTTCAAAGTAAAGCCTTTAAAAATCTCTAAGCCTCCCTCCTGTCTGCCTGTTCCAAGCACACTATTCCCATTATCCTTCAGAAACTTCAGATGTACTGATCCTCCTAACACCTCTGCATGGTAAAGAAATATTGCTACATTCATTGTACATCTGGAAACTGAGGCACAAAACATCTTGGGAAAGGATATTCAGAGGGTTACTCCTCTAAAACAGATTTTCAAACACATCTGCTCACCTGCTAGATTGGCAGACTGCTTGAAAGTAAATGCTGAATACTAGTCTAGTAGTAATGGTAGTAATCTGGTACCTTTCATAATTTGCTTGAGTTATGGTACTGAAGAAGGGACTGGAAGGGACAGAAAACTGGGGACATGCCATTAAGAGTTTTGAGGAAACCCAAGACTCTTGGCAGTTTTCAATTTACATAACATGAAGATGAAAAGCAATATTGTAAGTTTTCTGTTATTCCTTACTTCCATGGTCTGCCATTAGACAAATCTGCCTTTTTTAGGTTCCTAGAGTGCCCATCACTGATCTAAAGCAAATACATTCCTCATCATCTTCTTCTCTGTTGATTTCAAGTAATCTCATTACACATAAAAAACCCCAAAGCATGTTTTTTGTTTTTCAACATCATACTATTGAAAAAAAAAAAAGTCATTTTTTCTGATACCTCTGAATTCTTGGTTCCTTTCTGTACAATGTGCATTCCATCATGGCAAGACAATTACAATGCACCCAAATTAATGCTAAGAGTAGCAGGAACTAATGACAAAACCACTAAAAGAATATATTTTTCTGAGGAATAAGAAAAACAATATTCTCAGAAGACAAGATTTGGGGAAAAAACTTTGAGTCAGCAACAGCTGAATAGCAGAAGAAGCAATTTCACCCTTGGATATGAATAAAGAACTCATAACTACAGGATTACAAGGTTTCTGTGGCTTCACAACAAGATCAGTGTGCTTTTTTCCAATGAATGACCTTGGGACCCAAGAGAAAAGGCATTAGCTGCCTAAAAGGCCAAAATATATAAGTGATGTAAGGGTCTGACTCTGCTTTCTAATACACCCTCTGCAAAGCCTGTAAAAACTATCTGGAATCAGGAATGGTCGAGAAAACTAGAAGTATCAAATAACTGCTTCTTGAAGAGCTCAGGAGTTGGCTATCCTTGTTACATTACCTTCCAGAGCATCTGATTCAGTCTGATTACTTTAATTGTTAAGTGTATAGTGCATTTCCTAAACAGTCATCTCACTTGTCACTGCATGAAAAGGTCACAGAGATTAAATAATAGGTTCATTTCAAGTCTAGTAAAAACTACTAGATAATACAAGAAATGATGCAAAAGGTTAATCTTCCCTGAGTACTTAAAAGATGCTAAAATATTTTAGGTTTTTTTTTGGTCTTGTTTCAGACTTTCAGATTGTCTGTCAACCCCCAGTTTGGCAATTAATGTGTATTTTGGACACTGAAGATATATCTACAGGTTTAATACAGTCATCTACAGAAATACCTGAACTCAACTCAAATGAAGAAACATAGGAAGTAGCAGCAGTCAAGCTCTATTACTTTGACTCAGCCTGTCCTTACCTCCCCACCCCTTTCTTTTATTTATTTTTTCATAAAACTGCATTTCTGTCTATTCTTTATCTTGAACACAGCTGAAGGTGTTTGAGTAACATGTCTTAAAAATAAGACAAGGAAGAAATACAGACTAATGTTATATTTCAGCAAAGTTATAAGCAACTGAAAACCAGGCATTATAATAGGAGATACTAGGCAATCCTAGTGATAGGTGATGCCACACACCCTATCTATGATAACTGAGAAAAAAGTAGGTTACAGACATCTGAGAAATCACATTCTGAAGCAATTGTATTCTCATTTTATACCATTGCTTGCTTGTTTGATGTTAAAACTTAATTCATTTTTACAAGGCTGTGTTCTCTTCCTCTTATTGGAAGGCAACTTGCTACATGGATTATGTGGTGGGCAATTACATGAAAGTGTGCATCAGAGGCCCATGTTGTCGCTATGTGCTTGGCTCTTAAGGCTGTAAATTGCATGTTATGATCGTCTCCTGTATGCTTCAAATGAGTCAGCTTGGTTTACTGACTGGAATTTACTTGGTTTACTGTTGGAATAAGAAAAGTGCTGGTTTTAGAATATCTGGCTTTTAATTCACATAATAATAATCCTGCTGAGGTTTGTCTACAGTATTTTTTAAACTCAACTATAGAGTAGTATTTGCTCCACTGTCTTGTTCTGGAACAAGATACTAAGTTCAAGTCAGATTTCCATATGTTGCAGGTGCTTAACACATTGTGAAAATCTTTACAGAGTACACCAGTAGGCACACAAATGTATATGTCATTTCCTAAGAAATCACACAGCAACACTACCATCCTCTTTTGCAGTGCATCTGCACTTTCATATCCAGTGCTTACCAGGGGCATGGACAACACAATTTGAAATTATTTTAGTACATTGTGAGTGCATATACGAAAACCTGTTAGGAAAACTTTCAAGTTCTTTTCTTGGGGACTCTCTAAGACTCAGTCTCTCCTGTGCCATGCATGTGTGAGGCAGGTTGAAGTAAGGGGACACTGGATTTTTTCATACAGAGGGGGGGCAACTCTGTCCTTCCTGTAGCTATTTGACTAAACTTGAGAAGGGAGTCTAGAAGGATGTTACACTACAGTTTTTCAGACACTGAAAAAGAAGGAGCTGTTACACAGAAAGCAGAATGGCCTTCTATCTTATTAGCCTTTTGGGAAATCTTGGATTAACAGGTTGAAACAACAGATGCATTATGGAAGAGCAGATAAGACAATAAAGCAGGAATTCAGAAGATCCAGGTTATAGCCAAGCTTTGGCTATTGAACTGCTGCTTGACCTTAAGAAAGTGGTTTAGTCTTTCTGTATTACCAGAGACAAAATCCCAACTTCAACAGAAACCAGAATTCCTTGTCATTAATGCTGATGCAGGGCCTCACAACCCAGGCTCTTCCTCCCTCTGAAATGTCTAGATGTGGTTATAATTCCGTTGCTGCCCTGTAATATGGACATTCTAGCAGGTCTTTTTGAGATTCTGTGTCCTAACATGAGCAATAATGGATGTTCTTGGAGTAGGAAGAATTGGTTGTGCATTCTTTTGAAACCTTTATTAGATTCTACATGTTTCAGTTGTTAAGAAGTTATTTCAGCTAGTGATGTGATGATTTCCCTATCTGCTGAACACTCAAGAATGTGCTTTTAGTCTTTGGGGGTTTGTTTTGTTTTTTTTTTTTACCCAAAGCATATATTCCAGGAACACACCCAACAGTATTAAGTATGCTATGACATCATGCAGCCAGACCTCATTAGCTGAACAGTTTATTCCAGTTCTATACTCAGTTCCAGAAACAGATTATTTCCTTTACTACTTAAGACATGAGAGAAAATGTAACTCTCCTTCTGTAAATCCTTCACAAACAATACTATTGCTCAGTTTATATAAAAAAATCAATAATTATTAACATGCATAACTTTTGTTGTACTGAATCCTGTTATCCTAACTACTATCCATATCTCAGAAGCTGGGAAAAACCACGAGGTCAGTCCATGGGACTCTAGTCTAGCTGTTGCAGCAACTGTTGTCGTGGAGGGGCACCACACAGTTTAGAATGGTCAAGGCTTAAAATGCTTTATCTTCTTTTAATTATGTACCTTTAGCCTTCTATTATATACCTTCACTTCCTTTTAAGTTAGCACGTGCAACAAAAATACTTCTGAAGACTCTCACCATTTTTCACTGGGAAAGAAAGAAATTGTGTGAAGAGCAGAATTATGAGCAAAGGTCTTGATTTGGTGTAAGGACCAGGATTATACAGGTCTTAATACACTTGCCATCACACTGGGCATGACTTGCCCTGATCTGTACCACTTGGTTGATGTCAGCTGACTTAACTGCTAAAAAGTCCCAGACATAGAGAGTGAGAAAGAATCATTACTGTTGTTGCTAAAGAAAGGGGAGACTTTAAAGGCTCTTTGGGCAAACACAACATGCTTTGGTGCTTGTAAATAAATATAATGAGAAGGAAAGGGACTGATAATTTTAAGGTGTACAGGGACTGATAATTTTAAGGTGTACATTCTACTGGCTACATCATAAACCATGAAATTACAATGTTACTCTGCAGTGTTTCAAGTTTCATTTGTACCAAGTGGCAGAATATTCTTATTTATTTTAAATGAGCTGTATCATTCTATAATACCCTGGTGGCTTAAATTAGAAAAATTATGCAAACCAAGAAAAAAATAAAACCAACCCCCCAAAATCTAATAACCCTCTGAGTCAATACTACATCAACAAAATATGAAAAACAGAAACATTTAATTCTAATGATTCTGTCTTCCAGTTAGTTTAATGAAAAAGTCTTGACATCGTCTCTCTTATTGCACTTATTGGACATACTGAAAACATCCTGCTATTGGAGTCCTTGGGTCTTTTTTGTTTTCCCATCTCAGCTGAACAGACTTCAGACTAATTGAAAATAAGATTATTGTTTTTGTAAAGTCCCCTTCCTTCTGCCTTTAGACTGAAAGGTAGGTTTTTCTGCAATAACATTCACATTGTGCTTCAAAGACATCAAACCCATAATCCAATAGGGTTAATCTTTCACTTCTTTTCAGAAACAGCTACTGATCGTCTAATGTTAAGTCCTGGCTCACAGCAAGTAGAGAAATTATTATTTAGTGCCAGGTTGTGATTTGCAGAAATAACCACTGTCTAAAAGTAACATGAAGATTCAGTGAATGGGACAGAAGTCTGTTCGATCTGGTCAGAAGGTACCCAGTATGTATTTTTATCAGTTTACAAGAGCAGTTGATATTCACCTTCAGCAATGCACAATTCTAATCCACTGTGTCTAACAAAGTTAACAAGATCCTCCAATTTTTGCAGGCCAGCACAAAAAAATGTATTTTCCATTGTATGCTAAACTAAATCCTAATGCTAAAAACAATCACACTAATCACAATCTATTCACGAGATAAACCTGCATGACTATTCATTAATACTTAAATCTTCTATTTGTCTAGACTGTCCAGAAAAAGAGCAGTCAAATGTCGCCATCCTGATTATTATTTAAACTTATTCTCAATCCATCCTTTTTAAGGATTTGCTTCTGCTGATGGTTGGAAGGTCAAGTGTATCTTTCAGTGTCAACAGCTCCAAAGGGACACTCTCAGGATTTCCTTACACCCAGTGGCCTGAATTTTATACTCCTATCAATCTAAATTAGCTATTCTAGTGTGCCACTTTGGGGTTAAATGGTAAATATAGGCCACTTCTATTAAATTGCATAGTGCTATCTTTCTTCTCTAGTGATTTCCCTGCATAATAATGCAGTTCCTTTTGGGATTTAAATTCTACTACAGGGTCACTCTTTGCCTATTCCTTCTGAGGCAGTTTAAGTGATCCCCTACACAAGATACCCTACCTACTAGCATCTTTCTCTCTGGACAGCCCATTTTACTGTTAGTATCTGATTTCAAACCTTTAATTTCATCAGTGCTGGCCTCCAGTTCCCTTATCTCATTTATTAGTGAATTACCTTCTTAGAATCCATTTCTCCTGAGAGGAAGTGCTGCTTCTCTTTTCCACTTTGTGTAGACCAATCTGTGTTGTTCAGATTAAACATTTCCTTACTAAACATTTCCTTTACCAACTTCCTAACTCTGTTTCTCTACCTCACTGCAAATGGCAGCATATCATCATAGGGCAGAGTTAGTCTGTAGTCATTCATATCAAAACAGAATGGAGAACGAGGCTTCACAAAAACCAGGTAATTCATTATCACTGAAGATGTTTTTTTCATGGGCAAACACTTTTTCTTAAAAGAGAAAGATGAGTATATTTTGGTTTATGTTTCTCCAAAGTTAAGGTTCAGATTTAGCTTTCCAGTGTCTCAGCTGGCTACTAATAAATAATAATTTTAATGCATTCATACCTGTCCTAGGCTAGTTGTGCTTAGTTACAATTAATTCCTTTCAAAAATCTGTTTGAATTGTAATTGCACCCTGTCTTGGAGGTTTTGGAGGTTCCCAATCTGCCTTCCAATGTGAAAGCCTTTTCTCAAAAAATCCTATTCTGATTGTGGTGTCTTGCAGTGCCTTTTTTGCTCATATGTAACATCAGTTACAGAATTTAGACAGTTGTAGAATTTTCCAGGAATTATCCCCCTTTGCTTTAGTAAACTTGATGGTAACATGTTGCTTTATAACTCTAGCATATTAAGGGAATTACTTCTGTTCTTTACATTCTCTATAACATGCAAGTAAAACAAAAAAATAACCTTTTATTCTAGTTCTGCTACAACCTACTCCTGAAATGTGAAAATAATCAAACACCTCTTCACTGCTGAACATCAATGATTAAGAAACCTTCTTGCCTCCATATGAAGGTCCTCTAACTGTAGGTCAAATGGGTTAGAAATTATCAACCTTCCTAAACACTCCTAAGAGCTGACAGAGGTCAAGAGCTGCATATGCGCAGCAATACTTCGGTCAAACATTTGTGAAGTACTGGAAAGAAAAAAGAAAAAAAGAAAAAAAAATGCTTCTCAGATTATTCTCCAGTTATTTCTAGCATGTTTTCATGGGACAATGCACAGCAGGTTCTACCAGTAGCTGGTGTCTCAGATTCTTTCTTCCAGAAAAAAACGCCATCCCAGTTTAGCCTGCCCTACCCAGTTCAACATACATTGCTGAATAGACACTAAAAGTGAACTATTTAAAAAATAGTTTTAGAGAATAATACATATACTGGTCTTATACAAACCTCACTGTTGCATTCCTTTCTTATAAGAATGTTCTCTTCTGTAGCTTTGCCATGACCCCTGCTCTATTTCTTTTATTCAGGTCTGGGATTTAAGGAACTGGAAAAGGAACTTTGCATTTGGTACTGTCCTTGTACCTTTTTATTAGGAATATATATGTGTGTATGTAAGTATGTTTGTATAAATGTGTATGTATATCTAAAACTATATATATACACTTACACAGGGTTTTAATTTTGAATATTGCATAAATGCTGCCAAGATGGTTTCACACTTGTGACTCTTAAATAAATATACATCTTATCACTTGTTCCTTACTTAAGTTTCTCCTTAACACATGAACATTATAAAGGGAAGCACTATGTCTTCTATTTCTTCTGATCAATTATATGTTGGACACTATTAAGAACCTCAAGGAATCATGCCAGCAAAACAAAACTTTAACAGCTGTTACTATATTCAGAGCCTCTCCAGCCAGGCAAGATCAAGAACAATTAAAGCTATCAGTCACTGCATCCTGTGAAAATAAGCCTTTCTCAAGGCAAGCTTAAATCTACCATTTTAACCCTTATATTAACCCTCAGACATCAAACATATTCACTGATTGGATGTTTCACTGCACAGGAATTTCCACTGGTTAGTGTTAGGTGCCCATTTTCATATGTTAGCAGCCATCACTTTTGCTAAACATCAACTTTGGAAATATCTCAAAAACCTAGCCTAGAATTACCAGTCTTTTCTGATCATAGAATCATAGCTTCATTTGGGTTGGAAAAGACTTTTAAGAACTTTGAGTCCAACTGTTAATCTAGCACACAATCATGTCCACAACTAAACCATGTCTTTTATATAATGTTTTGATGGTCACTCAACCACGACGCTGGGCAGCCTGATTCAATGCTTAGCAACCTTCCCAGTGTAGAAGTTTTTCCTAATATCCAATTTAAACCTTTCCTGGAACAACTTGAGGACATTTCCTTCTGTTCTGTCCCTTATTACCTGAGAGAAAAGAACCATGCCTGCCTCTCTGCAACCTCTTTTCAGGTAGTTGAAGAGAATGGTAAAGTCTTGCCTTGACCCTCCTGTTGTCCAGGCTAAACAACCTCAGACACTCCTTGTTCTCTAGACACTTCATCAACTTTGTAGCCCTTCTTTGGACACTCTTCAGCACTCTAATGTCCTTCTTGTTGTGAGGGGCCCAGAACTGAACACAATATTGGATGTGCAGCCTCACCAGAGCCGAATACAGGGGGACAGTCACTTCTCTTCTGCTGGCTATATACAAGAAATGTATGCTGCTGGTCTTCTTGGCCACCTGTTCACACTAGTGGCTGATATTCAGACAGGCGTTAACCAACACCCCCAAGTCCTTTTCCTCTGGGCAGCTTTTCAGCTATTCCTCCCCAGGCTTGTAGTGTTGCATGGGGTTGCTGTGATCCAATTGCAGGACCTGTAACTTGGCCTTGTTGGACCCTATACAATTGATGTAAGCCCACCAATTCCCCAGTTAGATAAACACTTCCAGTCTACTTGATGTCATCTGTAAACTTACTGAGGTTGCATTTGGTCTCCCCATCCAAATCACTGATAAAGATATTAAACACAACTGGCCACAGCACTGAGCCCTGGGGAACACCATTGATAACTGTCCATCAGTTGGATTTAATTCCAGTCACCACAACTCTCTAGGCCTGGCCTTCCAGACAGTCTTTTACCCAGTGGAGTGTACAGCCATCCAAACCATGAGAATTCAGTTTCTCCAGGAGAATGCTGTGGGAAACAGAGTTAAAGGCTGTACTGAAGTCCAGGTAAACAATATCCCCAGCCTTCTCCTCATCCAGTCTTCCATGATGCTGTAAATATCCTTCTCATTTGGTTTATAAACATGTAAAACTAACGTATGAATACACTGCAAAGACTTATTCCTTCATTAAGACAGGATATGTATCTTAATTTAAGATAAATCATTGTACTCTTACAACCATGAGAGCTAGTTCTATTGTAACACACTCTTTTATGCAGGTTGTGAAAACTAACCGAGTATCAGCTTGGTCACTCAGAAACCTAATTTTTTTCCCTTTTTGTATCTCCATGAGTTTTACTTCTAAAAGCCACAAAACAATGTCTAAGAACATCTGCTTTTGAGTGAAACAGTTCCAAGCTTGAGTGATGTCTTTGTAATTATAAAGGTTCCATATTCTGTATTCTCATTTTGCAGATTGGGAAGTGAGACACAATCTGTTGTGAAGTCTCTTTCAGAAAATGGGTGAGAGTGGTGGCAGAAGCACTTGCTACTCTCTTGTTCATAATACAGTATCTGTCAGAGGACAAGAAAGAAGACTCAGGCTTCTGCTTTCTCTTTTGCCATGCCTGGAGCCCATCTGATGGCTCTGCCACAGCAAAGGCTCATGTCCTAGCACTTTGAAATGGGTACAGGCTCAAAATTTGTACCAGAGCAAATACCTGGTCTGTTGCATCTTACATAACCGCCGTCACAGAACCAGCTGTGTTTAAAACTCAAAGGCAGTCCAGCAATCATTTTGTTTCATGAGTCTCTCTGTGCCAATAGCTACTGACAGTTATTCATGCCTTAAATTAGGAGAGGTGGCTTTAAAATAATTTCAGTACTGTGCAATTGTTGTACAGATATAATGACAGCTGAGATCTCTTTCCTCTAAGATGTATTAGATAAGATATCTAATAGATGGTCTCTTGGATGAAAATAGACTAGAGAGAATGAAAAGGCCAAGAGCTGCACAAAATTCACAAAGTTCCAATCTGCATAAACATTTCTGGATCACTAACCCAAGCAACAGCCTTTACCAGTTTAATAAATCTACCTCCTTATGTTCCTTTACCAATATTGCTATATTGAAATGATTCTTCTTCCTTCTCATTAAAAACTCCTGAAAAACACAGAGCAACCACAGAGACCTAAAACTATGCCAGCTAGAAGGGTGAAGAGTTTACATGTTTGTAACTGTGAAATTCCACAAGAAAACAGGACACTGAACATCTCAACTTTACAAAAGTTTAAAAAAAAACCATAAAAACTATGTTTATTCACAGAGGTGTAGAAAAATGTGGCTTTTTAACATCTTTCTCCGAGCTTTCCACACATATAAGCCATAACTTTTATTAAGAACCTAATCTTGTCAGGTCTTGTTAGAAGCCCCTAATAACATTTAAACTACAAAGTATTTATCAGCATGCCTGAAATAGTAAAGTATGATGCATATGTTCAAAACATAGCAAAGTACACAAAATGACTCGCAAATCTCTATGTAAAAAGAAAGCTTGCAATTAAAATGTCAGTTTCTTAGAAGTTCCTAAGTATGTACCAATTGAAGACAACTAATGCCCAGCTGGAATCCATAAGAAATTCTGCTTCATGAAGAAATAAGAGACACATAACATAATACACTCATCTTCTGTTGTACCCCAGCATGGTCACATTTGATCTGATAATCAGTAGCAAAGCAGAAAGTGACATTTCTTCTGTTTCACAGAGCAGATTTATTTGTAAGCTTCTAGTATCAGGATTTTTTTTCCTGTTAGTGTGTCTGCTGTTAGGAGGAGTAGGCTAATACTTCTGTTTGATACTTTACCCAATGCAAGACAGGAGGACATTTGCATATTATTTAACATATTATTCACATTTTAACTTTGCAGCAAGAATTCTCTGTAAACTGAATGGATCTTGTCAGGGAATGAGGAAGAAATTAGTCCCAAGGATGTCCAAGACTGAGTTGCTTCCTTAATTATAATTAGCTTGGAAAGTATTTGACCTAAATTTCCATTAGCCTTTCACTACTAATGCCAGTGTACAGGCAAAGATATGTAGATATTCAGGGAACAGATATGCAAAGGTTTAGGCTTGTCAATATTGAGATACACAGTTTCATATGATCCATCCTGCTGAGTACCACCATCTAGACATTGCCTTTGGGAGGGACCACTCTTACAGTCTCTTGAAGAAAAACTTCCTGAAGACTGAGTTACGAAGGTTACAACCCCACACATAACAGAATTTTAAAAAAATACTGGCCTAGGAGGGTAGCCATTCAGCATTTGTGAAAGAACTCAAATGAAGAAAGCTCTCAGAGGGAGCCTTCACCTCCCTGTACAGTTGTTAGACACCTTTACACTACACTAAATAAAGTTTGACTTTAATCCATAGGGAGCAAACCAGGTTGTAAGAACAAATACTGAAGCACTTTATTAAAGAGAACTTGATTAACAAAGGAAAAACACTTTCCCTGAAGGAAGAAGCTGTTGCTGGAGTTGACATCTTTTTCCATCCATATCATGTCCTTTTCTGAGTCATACTGTATTCTTAGATAATATTTTATAAACAAAGGTATTTTTAAGATATTTAAAGATATTCTATCATTTTGATGATACCTTGAGGTCCATGTGCATAAATGCATGAAGAGAGGAGACAAGCATCTCCTATGGTAGTTTTTCAGAAATACTGAGTATCATGTGGAGTACTCACCCCATGAATTGGTAGCCATAGGTACACAGTAGTAACTGTAAGCATGATGCTGTATGTGTGGGTAGAAAAAGAAAAGAGAAGGAGAAAAAATATCAAGACAGAAGCATTCAATACTTGCAAAACACAGAACTCCTTTTAATTTCATTATTTAGATGTTTTATAAGGTAAATTGATATGTAGTAAATATTTCAAATAATGGCAAATTGATACAAGCAACTAAATTTATCTAGAAACAATCAAACCAAAGAATGTATAAAACCAGTTGCAATGATTGCAATCAGGCCACTTGCAGATAAAGGACACATGCTATATAGTGAAAAGTAATTGAGGACTGAGGTGATTGAGAGGAGTCTGGAGGGAACAGTGCCTGTGGGAATAACTAATCTGACAGGAATCCTTGCTCAGCGTGCAGTTAGATGTGTTCAGTGAATTTTCTCTCAAAAAATATTCCACACTTGCTAATTTTGGATTTAGTAAGATGGGGTGATCCCTAAATTCATCAAAAGGGTGTACTCTGATCCACACTAAGGTCTCTAAACTACCTGACTACCTTAAGCAAACCCTTTATTCACCACAAATGATGACTAGTAGCTTTAGTAGCCGTATCATGTCTATGCTGCTGAGATCCTCCTCCACAGTCCCTTGTGGCTAATTTACAGCCATTAAAAAATGCTTAATTTATTAATATTACAGGAGTTATTGCAGGGACCAAAGCTCTGACCAGTGGTATTGGAGTTTGTTGTAAAAAACCAGAGACATTAACTTGTGCCTTATTCATCACAAATGCAAAACTAATAACCTGCTACTTGCCTCATCCCTGGAAAACTTGCCAGTTTTAGATTGTTTAGGAAATTTTTGTTTGCTCTAAGTGCCCCTACAGGAATTTTATCATAATACCCAAGACAGCAACCAATTAACTGCAGATCATGGGAACTGTCTTCTGAAATCATCCATGGTCTTGAATTCCTAACAACTGAGAAGAGCTCAGCACTGACAGAATAACAGTTTCATGCCTGCAGCATGTGACTGTGGAGATATCACTCTAGCAAATATTTTGAAAGCAAAAAACTGGGATTGCAATTATGTTATGCAACTCTAAATATTTTGATAAATCATTGACATAGCTTCAGCCTGAACACAAAATGGTTTTCAGGCAGTCTAGGCAAAGCAAATAGCTTTCTGTAGCCTCATCATTTCTGTGCCTGGCTTTGCTCACTACCCCAGCTGTTCATTACCTAACACAGAGTACATTTACATATTGTCTGTTTGTAACATAAGTGAGGCACTGTTTGGGTTCTGAAGTGGCTCACTTCTGCAGTTTGCTCTGCTCTATACATCTATACAAAAGAATAACAACCCTGATCAAAGAGAGAAGAGTCTCTTACTGATCTTATAAGTCTATTGTCCTGGTTTGGGCTAGGATAGAGCTAATTTTCTGTCTTGTAATTTTGCTTTCAGCTGAGTCTCTTGTAAGTAGCTGCACTTGCTGAAATTAACAGCAAGTTTCTCAGACAGTGTCTGCTTCTGGGACTGATAATGCTCGGTGTTTATAGTTATGGGTTGAGAATGTTATGCAGAACCAAGGCCACTGCTCATTTCTGAGAAACATTTTATGGTCTAGAAAGACAAAAGGAGTAAAGGGTCCACACCTGTGACCCTCCTGTAGGGAGGAGAGGACAAGACAGGTGACCAAAATTGACCAAAGGAGTATTCCATCCCATACGTGTCATACACAGTATAAATATGAGCCAACATGAGGGTCATGCCTCTTCTTCTTCACCCTTCACCCTTCTCTTAGGGTCTTCTTCACCTGTTCCAGTTTGATCCAGCATCCTGGGAGGATTCCATTCATTTGTCTGCCTGTGGTCCTCATCCATGTGTTCCTGACTCCAGCTCCCAATTGCTGCTGACTCCAGGAGTCCAGACTGGACTTTTCCAGGGCTGCCCTGCATCCTTGTGGTGATGTGACCATTACGGGGGAAAGGGGAAAAGAACATGGTATCGTTTTTTTGTATATTTCTATATACGTAACAATTACTCCTTTTCTATCACTACTGTTTCATTAAAGCTGTGTAGTTTAGTTTCCAGCCTGTAAGTCTCTCTCCCTTATTTTCTCTCTCTCTCTTTTTTTTTTTTTTTTTTTTATCAGGGAAGGGAGGAAAATTAATAGAGAGCATCTGTCATTCAGTTAATTGCCAGCCCAGAGTTAAACCATGACAATTGCAAAATATTCCATGTGCTTGTCTGGGTTAGCAGGTACTTCAGTGCAGAAGATGAGGGGAACAGTATGAGATCCGTAAACAGTTCTCTTTCTCTTCACTCCCCAGAAACAGTCATTTCTTAAGGTTAAATGTCAAGATAATTTGACTTTGTTGATGCTTTAGAGTTAAAATGCAATGAAAAAGTTATATCCATGATATGAATAGGATATGAAAATATGAAAATATATGATATGAAAAGATACAATATGAAAATATGATATGAAAAAGGACTGTTAACTTGGAAAGAAAAAGTTAGTAAGCTGTTTTAAAAATAATATAATTTGTTAATAGGCATTGACATAAAATTTGTCTTTACAGACCAGAGAATGAATGAACCTTTAAAAAGTAACACAACTATTTCATATTGTACAATAGCTATTTATTTGCATCTGTACCTAAAAACTAGAGAATTACATGTATATATTTCCATGCCATTCCACTGAGAATAATAACCGTTAAATATGTTTTGAGCACATCTAAAATCACATGACCCTGCAGCTGAATAGCAGTCCATTGGTTTTCATGGAATTCCCCTTGGATTCAACTTGTCTCATGTCTATTTTCCTGTCACCTTGTTGGTATACCTCCAAGAAGAATCCGAGCTTGTCTTTTCTAACATCAGATGTGCAATGAAGTTAGCTCTGGTCTTCTAGTGTTCTTGTGTCAAGGCAGAATAAACCTGATTGTCTTAGTTTCTCCCAATGCTTTGTGCTCCAGCCTCCTAAACATCTCAGTAGCCCTACACTGAACTTGTAGTGCTATGTCTATATTCTTCTTGTACTGGGGAGTGCACAACCAGACCCTGGTCGAGATGCAATCTCACAAGTGTGAAATATGGCAAAAAACAAACAAACAAATTCTTTTCACTTATTGAGTAGACTTTTGCTGATACAGTGCAGGATGTAGATGGTCTTCCAAACCACCAAGACACCTCTACCTGTACTACTCCTCTCTACCAGGACAGCATAAGCCCTTTTTACCAAAGCTGCTTTCTAGCTAGTTGGTACCCTGTGCTGCAGCATGGGATTGTTTCAACCCAGACTCAAGACTTTGGCATTTTCCTTTAATAAGTTTTAAGAAGTTCATGCCAACCTAGTTCATTAGAATGCTACAGTCTACCTGGGTATCAGTCCTGCTCTCCACTATAATACCTCCTCCCTCCAATTTGGCATCATCTGCAAGCATGCCAAGAGTGTACTCTATCCCATTGCCCAGGTTAATAATGAAGAAGTTATATAGCAGCACCATCTGAGAAACACTGCTGGTAGCTAGATTGTAACTTGATTTTGCAACCTCAAGTTCACGAGCTTCCATAAGGTCCAAAACAAGAACAGTGTGAGAAACCCAGACTGGTGACTGCACAGCATCCTCTGGCCATCTGACCTTGGACCAGTTGGGATCTACAGCATCTTCTGATGTATCCTATCTTTGCATCCTAAATTTAGAGGATGCTAATTATGATAAAACAGTCTGGAAAAATTTATTTCCCCAAACACCACTGAGGGATGAATAGGAAAAAAATCCATTATCGGTGGTCAATAATTTCTGATAGTTTTTTCTCTGGGGTAGGTTGGTGGTTCAGCTATTTTTATTTTCTTACTGTTGATGACAGAGTTGCTGTGAGGAAGGTCCCACGACCGGTTTCAGACAAGTAAGACTAAATGAACTGCTGTGAGGTGCAATTCATTTCCTGCTGCGTTAGGTCCACCCATTTCACTGGAGCAGGCAAACAAATCAAAATAACTTACCACTATGATTTTTGATGTGAATAAAACCCATCAAAGACACAACATCCTCTAAGTGGGCATGAAAAAAAAAATTAAAAAGGAATCTCTTTGAATAATTGAAGAAAACCAAGCATTTCTGAGAGTTAAATGTTTCTGAGACACTTTCTGAGAGTTAAAAACTAGCAACTAATTCATGGGAACAGTCAGGTATCTTAAAAGCAAAAAAGACAGTGTAAAAAATAAATGGAGAAAAGCAGGAAGTTAGCATATATATACCAGCTGCCAGGACCTACTGACTCATGCTTACTGTTATCCAGATGGTCTTTTTGGAGCTTTAGTTGGTGATAATTCATTATATCTGATACCTTGACAATTAAATCTGAAATTGTAACTCAGACCATAATGAAAAAAAGTGAAGAGAAAGGGGAAGGCAGGAAAATACAGAGTGTAAACAGCCCAAAGTGATTTAATTTTTGTTCTGTAAATGGAATTTAAAAAGGAAAATAAAAGGAAGAGAAAATAAAAATTAAAAAAAAAAAAAAGAATATAACCCAAACAACGTCTACTAACTACAACAGATTCCAGATTGGATTTTTAGTAATTTCTTGTCTTTTACAGACACAGCAGACTCTCTGGTTTTCTAACGTACTTCCATCAGCTTGGACAATGTGAACTTAAAGTGTAAATAAAACTTAAATGATTACCTCAATGGCTTGTTGTGCACTGTACCATTGCAATGATACTGTTCAATGCTGTATTTTACAGCATGTACTTTATTGGTTTGCCTTGGAAGTCAGAGATAAGAAAAAAAATCAAATAAGAAAAAGAATCAAATCTAGAGATGATACTAGGAGAATTATTCTTGAGTCAAAAATTTATTAATTTAAAGCATAAAACCCACAAGAAACTGCTTGAATTGAGAAGGACAACACGGCATTTGATTACAAATAATCAAATAAGAATTAGAATAAAGAAAACTATACCTGATTTTTTAGTTTTACAAAACACAAATTCTCAGAAAAAAGAAAACAGTTGCATTAGTACTCTGACTTTAATTTCTATGAAACCTTCAGAATGGAAGAGGAGGCACAACTAGCATGCAATGAACATACATTTACCTAAGCTGAAACATTTTCTTTTATCCTTCAGCACACTCTCTAATGTCATGTCACAGTGAGTCCATTACTTTTTAAATTTAAAAATGTTTACAATAATTTATTCAGGAACTTATTAAATATTATCACAGTCTGTCTGTCCTCAGAGCCAGCAAGTGTTGCCATGGATTTTGGAGAAGACAGAGGAAAAGATGCCTGGGCCATTGCAAAAAACAACCTAAGGAGTTTTGTCCACTATTTACCACTTGAACTGAATGGGTCAGTTGTGAAAAATCAAAAGCATAAAACGTTCACTCCTTGCATAGGATTTTGGATCATACTGGCTTCACTGAGGGATGATAAGTGGCATAGCAGACATGAGTAGCTGAAGCAGAGCCTAATTTTATTGTGCTGGGAAAGGCAATGGGTAATACTGAAAGCTGAGGCACAGCTGTGGGTGAAATTAGGGTTGGGTGAATGTGGGTGAATCAAGGGTTGGACTTGATGATCTCTGAGGTCCCTTCCAACCCAGCCAATTCTATGATTCTATGATTCTATGATTCTATGATTCTATGATTCTATGATTCTATGATTCTATGATTCTATGATTCTATGAAATGTGGGAGCTTAGAACAGGGAAGAAGCTGGATCTCAGAGAGATAATGTAGTGTTGGGTTTGTTTATGGCTATTTGGGAAAGGTGGGAGGAAAAAAAAAAAGAAAAAGCAATCCTTTCTACAGGAAAGGACCACCCTCCACAAGGAGGTGTCACTCTCTATCCCAGTTCTTTCTTCCTTCCGCCACTCCCTCCCTCTCTCACTCCCTTCCAGTTTTTCCAGAGAGCAGCAGACCATCTCCTTCATTTTCAGTAATGTAGCAATAATTGCAGAGCAACTGCAGCCTGAGAGCCATCGCTGCCTTTACAAGCTATCTGATAAAAAGCTCAGCAAACAAAGCATTTCCATGGAAACATAGGATCCTGTGGACTCCACTACAGTCCAAAACTTCTGGAGCAATTTTACATGAGGAAAAAAGAAATAAAGTAAAACAAAATCCAGATATTTCTACCATTTTTAAACTTTCTTCTATATGACTTTTCCTTTTTTTTTTTTTTTAATTTTATTTCCCCCAATAATAATTGTAACATTAGAAGAGGACACCATGGTGTTTGACAAGATAGAAGATGACATGTACATATCTCTCTCTATATATATATATATAACAGAATTTATTGTAAATAGCAAAGGATCTCAAAAAACTAGACTAAAAAGAACAAATTGGATTATATGAGCATTAGGATATTATGGTCACGGAACAAGGTGTTAGGTTAAAAGAAGGTATCTTAACAATAAAATATACATATAATAAAATATCTGTGTCAACTTACAAATTGCTTCTCACTTGGTCTTATACTAGTTCCAGGAGAATGATTAAAGTAATACCTATAGGCAATATGATAATAAAATAACTGCAGTTTTGTAAGGATTCTGCAGACTTAAAGCTAAATGCATTTCTATGAAATTAAATAGTAATCATATAGGGAAATTGAGGTAAGCCCACTGAGGCAGACATTCCTACTACAGTATCAGCAGCACCAAAGAGACAGGATTCCATTGCAGGTGTAACTAGTGGTTCAAAATACTAAGGGTAATTGTGCATTTAATTTTGGACAAATGAACTGTAGTGCTTGTAGCAGATCAAATCCTGTAGGAAAATCTCTCATCTCCTGCACACAGATTAGCCCTTCTGAAGGCTTTCATGGTGTCGAGTTACGTTGCTGAAAATAGCAGTTTACTATGAAAATGGCTGGTCACATTGTATTAAATGAATGTCTTGTTTCCTGACACCCCAAGAGTGTTAAGAAAGATTTAGGATGCTACTGTACCTGATTAACCTTCCATTGCTAACCCAAATAGCATTTCAGCTTCTGTTCCACAGAGATAATTATAATTTAAGGGGAGCGTTGGCATAGTTTATGGAATAATACTGATGACCAATCAACTGGTGATCACTTGAAGACAAATAAGCATCTTCCTATCTTCCTTTCCCCTTCAAGAAATTGTATTAGGTAAAGCTTTCATGCGTTGATGGGCATCACAGAAGGTGAAGGATAAGGGGCTGGAGTTAAAAGTCTATGAGAATTTCAGAAGATAACTGTTATCGATTTAATTTTCTGATATATTTTTCACTTTTGTTGTAGGGAATCCATCTTTGTGCTCAGTTACAGAAACATAAACTTTCATAGCAAGAGACACCTGAGACTTTCTGTTGTTTCCTGGCTAATTACTTTTTAAGTAAGCTGCAGTTTTGAAGGAGTGCAATTACTACATCACCACATTGTAAGTGACTTCAGCCTTAAATTTTCACCCTGAGAGCTTTTCTGCAGCTGGTACCTCATTATCTGGAAAGATTACATCCTGAAGGGGGATATGAGGTGGACAAAGGGCAATACACATTTCCTGCTTATTTTCTCTCCTTTCCCAAATAAACACACTAATTTTGAAGTCAGATAAGGTTGAAAACCTCTGACAGAGACAAAAAAAAAACCAAACAAAAAAAACCCACCAAAAAACAAACAAACAAAAAAAACAAAAGTAGAAAAAAAATGTAGAAGTAGGCTCTAATACACTTAGAGATAGAACATGATGAGGTATTTAATGAATAAACAGTTCTTAAAAGGAAATAACAGAGAAAATGAGTTTTATGAACACCATCAATGGGCTTTTTGTAGACAACATACAAGGCAGTAGGGAAGCTTTATTATAAACCTGTCTTCTTCTAGCAAAATGCAGGCTTATGAAAAGGCTGTCAAGGCTTATGTAAAAAGAGGCTGTCAAAACCTCCAGGAAGCACTCATTCAAATGGAAATCTTACTTACTAACCCAGGGTCCCATGTTCTTACACCAGAAGACACACCCTGAAGTTTAAAAGCTTCCATCTTGCACCAGAATAAAAATATGTTGCTTCAAACAGGAGAAAAATATCTGCCATTGGCTCCAGAGAGGTGACTGGAGCCCTGTCTGGTATTGATCATAGAAACAGAAATCCCACAGAAGTCTGAGCAACAATCCTTTTCCAGTCTGCCCATTGCTGAAGGTATGCTGAATCTTGTGATAAAGAGCATTCTGTAGAGATGGTTGAACACCAGAAAAATGCCATGATATTCACCAACACATTAGCCCACATTTCTGATATATTGCATCTGCTGATGTTAGTGTTGTTATCAAGCACATCTTCCTGAGAGAGAGATTATGAAAATTTAATCTTTAGGTTAATTTTTAGTTTGCAAGTATTTCCTTTATCTAATCTTATTTCTTTCTCTGAAAGTTAAAGTGGCTATTACAGCAAAAGTGTGACTTCCAGCAAGGAGTAGACAGCTGAAAATGCTGATGTTTCCTAAATCAGTTGTGAGCAAAGATCCACCACTGATGAAAACAAAAACCTGCAAGCAGGTAATGAAGTAATTGAAAAGGTGGATTAGCTGTGTTTCTCCACTATAACCATTAATATTGAAACAATGTGCATACAAATGCTGTTAATCCTGATAGCACAAAAAAAGGGGAAAAAGAAAGAAGATAAAAAAGAGAATTTTTTCCCAGAGTTCAAGGCTATTTCATATATAATTCTTCAAGAGGAAAAAACAGTGATATACTTCTGGCTTCCCCACTCATTTCTGTCAACCAAGCACGACTGCAAAATCATCCAAAAATTCCACACGCAGTATCTGTACCTGCTGGGACATGTCAGTTCTATGCCAGTCAAATGCCAACTCCTTACCTATGCTGGGACTGATTTGCCTTATCAAAAGAGTGAGAAACATCAACTGGAAATGAACATTTTGTCCTTTAGCTGCAGAGTGGTTATTCTAGGCATGCATTGCCACAAAACAAAATCTGACCTGTGTAGATTTGCCACCATGTTACACAAGCATAGATGTTTCTATACAGCAAGTGGAAGCAATACATCTCATGACCATTGCAAAAGAGATGCAGTCATTGGACCCAGTGGAGGAAGATACAACTATTTGTGGTTCTGTGAACCATTAGCCAGCTGGTGACCAAATCAGTCAATAATCACAATGTGGTTAAGTGTTACACATCACAATGTGTAAACGTGTTCCTCTTTTGCAGTTAGCATGCCAGTCTTTCTCCTCAACCAACTCTGCTGGACGTGTGGTGTCCACGCCCTAATAAAAAGAAAACCAATAGTTTTGCCATGCGTGTGAACATTGAGTGAAGGAAGGGGACGTTCTAGAAGAGAATGCTTTCACAGGCAAATGTGAGTCTTGCATAGTCAATGAACAGCAGAAATGAATGGTAGCATACTTCTGTATGCTTTCTGAAGCTTCTCCCTCTGTGTTTGCATACCTTGCTTGTTTCTCATAGTTGTTCATACACAGATCAGCTACAGAATCACAGAATCATCTGGGTTCGAAAGGACCTCTGAGATCATCAAGTCCAACCCTTAATCCACTCCCACCATGGTTACCAGACCATGGCACTGAGTGCCACATCAGTCTCTTCTTAAAAACCTCCAGGGAAAGCAAATCCACCACCCCCTTGGGCAGCCCATTCCAGTGTCTGATCACCCTCTCTGTAAAGAAACTCCTTCTAATATCGAATCTAAACCTCCCCTGGCACAACTTAAGACCATGCCCTCTTGTCTTGTTGATAGTTGCCTGGGAAAAGAAACCAACCCCCACCTGGCTACAACCTCCTTTCAGAGTGACAGGGTCTCCCCTGAGCCTCCTCTTCTCCAGACTGAACACCCCCAGCTCCCTCAGCCCTTCCTCACAGGACTTGTGCTGGAGTCCCTTCACAGCCTCCTTGCTCTCCTTTGGACCTGCTCCAGCACCTCAATCTCCTTCCTGAACTGAGGGCCCCAGAACTGGACACAGTACTCGAGTACTGTGTGTACTCACCAGCGCTGAGTACAGGGGAAGAATCACTTCCTTGGACCTGCTGGCCACTCTGTTCCTGATACAGGCCAGGATGTTATTGGCCTTCTTGGCCACCTGGGCACACTGCTGGCTCATGTTCAGCTTCCTGTCAATCCAGACTCCCAGGTCCCTCTCTGTCTGGCTGCTCTCCAGCCACTCTGTGCCCAGCCTGGAGCTCCCCATGGGGTTGTTGTGGCCAAAGTGCAGGACACGGCACTTGGCCGTGTTGAACCTCATCCCGTTGGAATCAGCCCAACTCTCCAGTCTGTCCAGGTCCCTCTGCAGAGCCCTCCTGCCTCCTGCTGATCCACACTCCCCCCAGCTTAGTGTCATCTGCAAATTTGCTGATGGTGGACTCCATCCCCTCATCTAAATCATCAATGGAGATATTAAACAGAGCTGGGCCCAGCACTGATCCCTGGGGGACACCACTAGTGACCGGCTGCCAATTGGATCAGCCCCGTTCAGCACCACTCTCTGGGGGCCTCCAGCAGTTCCTAACCCAGCACAGGGTGCTCCTGTCTGAGCCCTGGGCTGACAGCTTTTTCAGGAGAATGCTGTGGGAGACGGTGTCAAAGGCTTTGCTGAAGTCCAGGTAGACCACATCCACAGCCTTCCCCTCATCCACCAGGTGGGTCACCCGATCATAAAAGGAGATCAGGTTGGTCAGACAGGACCTGCCCTTCCTAACCCCATGCTGGCTGTTGTTGATGAACAGCTAGGCTGATAGGATTTGATTCAGTTTTCTCTCTTAAGCATCATCTCTCTCTCTTCATGCCTCAGGTATATCTTGTTTTGAAAAAATAAAACGATGAAGAATTGGTTGCTCTTCTTAGCTGTCTGTCCTATGACTAGTCATCCTCACATTATTATGATCCTAAGAATTAGACGTTGATCATATGGTTTCAGTCTTTACTTTAAATTAGAGACTTTCGTGGTCCATAATCTCTTGAACTATATAGAAAAAACTGGCATAAATAGGAAAAATTGTGTACGTTAGAGGAAAAAAATGGAATTATGAGATACAAATGTGAGTGCATTAGTTTTGCATACACATGTCAATTGCACTTGTTTGAACAAGCAGTGCCTTTATTTTTTTGTTAATTTCTTAGTGATTTTCAGCTTACAGTAAATTACTAATTGCTCTTACCCTCCTACATGCTATTTTTTTTCACTGACCTTGCAGGGTTTTTTATCCAGGCTGTACAATTTATGCCAGATGTCCCTGTAATGATGTCCTAAAGAATGCCTCTATCTCACATGCATTATTCCATTTTAATTTGTCCTTCAAATCAACTTCACTCGATTTCTCTCAGCTTTGGCAAATTATGTACACCTGATACTTTTCTGTGTTTGAGATTGTCCTTCACTTGACTACAGAAGATGTGATAGGTTACCATAGCTGGTTCCTAAAAACAATGATTAATTAATCACTGGACTAGAACCATTAATCTTATCTTCTAAAATTGGACTGAAACTTTAGATACCTCCTGTCAGGTGCCATATCACTTCACCAAGAAGTTTTATAAATTATAATGCCATCTTCTCGGTTATGCTCAGAATCCTGAAAGGATGTACAAGAAAATTTACAAGACCAAGTGCAAAGCTCTGGCTCCAAAAGGGTCCCCCCACAAAAATGAACCTCTGAACAAACAAACAAAGATTGTAGAAGGAGACAGACTGAAATAAAAAATCCACTTGATCCCAAATCTTCTTTATGCCACTGAGATGGCTAGAGGATGATAAAGGAGCTCTTCTTTTGTTCATTTTGAATGTAACCGAAATATGTGGGGGAAAACTGCAGGAGAAGGATGGCACAGATATTCCAGTAACAAAACAGAATCTGAGCCTGTCCTAGTTTGGGCCAGGATAAAGGTGATTATCTGGTTTGTACTTTTGCTTTCAACTAAGTTTCTTGTAAGTAGCTGCACTTGCTGAAATTAACAGCAAGTTTCTCAGACCGTGTCTGTTTCTAGGACTGATAACACTGGATGTTTATAGTTACTGCCAGGCACTCCTATGTAGACCCAAGGACACTGCTCAGCTCTGAGGAAAACATTTTACCCTGCAGGAGTAAAGAGGTCCCACCTGAAAGCAAATGTTACCATGAAAAAATTGGCTTAGTAAAGCGAGTCACTGATTCATGAAGTTATGAATGTGCATATATATGGGTGAAGTTACACATGTGGATACATTTTATAAATGCTAATATAAGAAGGCAATTTTTTAACTCTTAATCTTAACAAAACAGACAAAAGGGACAACATCCCTCTCCATGCCCACCCAGTAGACTATGACTGCTTGAACTTTTTGCAGTGCTACTTGTGTAGTCACAAAATGACCATTAAAGTAGATTGATGTAATTCCTGAAAGACAGAGGGATAGGTTTCAGGGGTGATGCATCCATATGACAAATAATTTATATGCATCCTGCATTCTCTCAGTGAATTGCTGGCACAAACTGTACAAGCAGAATTTGGGTGTCCTCATCTGAAACAGACTGAGCTTCAGTTTCCTTTATTTTAGGATTATTGATGTTTCCTTCTCTTCTCTGCTACTGTTAGAAATGTGGTATTTTATGTTAATGATGACATAGTATATTTCCAGAGGGAAAACTTGCTAATGCCTTTGACTTTAGCCCAAACCGAAATGGTTCCAAGCAGAAGGGTGTTTAAGAGGTTTGAATTTTAGACTATATCAGTATTTCATTTTTCACATGCTGGAATTTTCAACCTGTTTACTGATGAGAAGAACACTCTGTGCACTGAACCATTGAATCCATTTTAGTTGGATGTATGATATTTTCATCTCTGTCTTAAAGACCTGTGAAATTCAAGAGAAGTTTTATATTCTATTATCTTTAATGCAAATTTCTACCAAGAATTTGCCACTTAAAAGCAAAAGCAGTGGAGAGAGATTATATATAAATTCCTTTCCTCAAGAGAGGTTATTTCTTCAATGTGGATAATTAAAATAAAACCCCAGATGTCTGTAAATAGGATTTTTAATGAATTAGAAAAATAAGATAATTTCCAACAAATACCATGAAACTGGGAGAAATGATACTGGTTTTTGGACTCGTAAGTCAATAGCACAGAGTTGGACAATGTGAATTTTCAGTCAAGTCTGAATTTCCTGCTGATACCAGTATAATTTGACTGTGGAAAATGCTGGACAATAATTTTTACTTCATGCAATCACAGAATGATTTTAAAATATGCCCATATTATTCTGGAGAAGTATATACTATATATATGTGTGTATATACACTATATATACTATATATATAGAAGTATAAAAGGCAAGGTAACAGAACTGGTTTCATTATAGTTCTTTGTATTTGATTATCTTTTAGACAAAAGCATTTGCAAGGGACTGTGAAGATTTATTTTTACTCTACTCTCAATTTCATAAGCCTTGCTTCTCCAGAAAAGCATATGCAGAATTGCAACACTCGTAGTTTAAATCAGCTTATAAAATACTTATAGCAAAGCAGAAATTTTTGCATTCATTTCCCACTTTGAGGAACGAGAACCATCCTCTACCACCTTTTATCCCTCCCACTACTGATTCTTCTACACTTTAAAAGGTATCATAAAAATCAATATACAGCCAGTCCAGAAAAAGATATTATGTTTCCATCAGCTCTGAATTCTCACTTCATCTAAGAAAACTATGGCAGCATCTTCCTGACAGCACACATTGTCTTGCAATCTATCTGCTGGCTAGTGTCACTAAAAAACATTAAAGACGAGGCTTCCCCACTTAGGTTAATGAAGATCCTCAACTATACTGTGTTTAAAAGTAATGAATTCAAAATAAAATCTTTTGTAAAATAACTTTGCCACTATTTCCCATTGACTTTAGTTTTGTTCCATACAATACCATTATTTAAAAGAGACAAATATGGGGGTTTTATTATCTTTTTAAATGATCTGGACAAGGGGACTGAGTGCACCTTCAGTAAGTTTGTAGATGACACCAAGTTGCATTGGAGTGTTGGTCTTCTTGAGGGTAAGAAGGCTCTGCAGAGATACTTGAACAGACTGGACTGATGGACCAAGGTCAATTGTATACAGTTCAACAAGGTCCAGTGTCACGTCCTGCACTTGGTTCACAACAACCTCAAGTAAGGTTACAGGCCAGGGGAAGAGTGGCTGGAAAGCTGCCCTGTGGAAAAGAACCTGGGGTTGTTAGTCAACAGCTGTCTGAATATGAGCCAGTAATGTGTGCAGGTGACCAAGAAGACCAATGGCATCTTGGCCGGTACCACAAATAGTGTGGTCAGCAAGAGTAGGGAAGTGGTTACCCTACTGTACAAGTCACTGGTGAGACTGCACTTTGGATGCTGTGTTAACTTTTGGGCTAAAAAAAGTTGCTGAGGTGTTGGAGCATGTCCAAAGAAGGGCTATGAAGCTGCTGAAGGCTCTGGAGAACAAGTCTTGTGAGGAGTGTCTGAGGGATCAGGGGTTGTTTAGCCTGGAGAAAATGTGACTGAGGACAGACCTTATTGCTGTCTACAGCTACCTGACAGGAGGCTGTAGTGAGGTGTCTGTTAGTCTCTGAGTAACCAGTGATAGTAGAAGAGGAAATAGCCTCAAGTTGTTACAGGAAGATTTATATTGGGTACTGGGAAAAGTTTCTTCACTGAAAAGGCTGTCAAACTCTGGAAGAGGTTCGAAAGACATGTAGATGTGATAATTAGGGACATGGTTTAGTGATGGACTTGGGCGTGTACTAGATCAACAGTTGGACTCAATCTTCTTTTCTCTGGGGTTTTTCCCACCCTAAATGATTCTATGAATATGAAATGCAATGGACAATACTATGTGGCCAATTACAGTTTATGGTAAGGTTTATGACACATCTTTCACTGTTTTCCACAGTCTGGGTGTCACGTCAGGACTTGTGCTGGTTTTGCCTGGGATAAGAGTCTGTTTTCTTCATAGAAGCCAGTATAAGGCTCTGTTCTGGATTTCTGCTGAGAGCAGTGTTGATAATACAGGAATGTTTTCACTCTTGGCTGAGCAGTACTTACACAGTATAAAGGTCTTTTCTGCTTCTCACACCACCCAACAGGAAGGAAAATGGAGGTGCAGAGTTGGTACAGCTGACTCCTGCTGACCAAAGAGATATTCCACACCACATGTTGTCATGGTCTGCACATAAAGCTGAGGGGAGGAGGGCAAAATATCTGAACTTGTGGCAGTGGCCTTCCCAAGTAACAGTTCCGTGTGACAGAGCCTGGCTTCCCTTGAAATGGCTGGGCAGCAGCCTGCCAATTGGAAGTGGAGAATGAATTTGTTCTTTCTTGTGCATGCAGCTTTTGCTCTACCTATTAAACTCTCTATATATCTATATGCTATCTACCAGTCATAACCAGCAGGTACTGAGCAAGTTGCTATTGCACGAGATTCCATGATACATTTGAAACTAGATAGAAATTCATTTCTTGTTTCTGGCCCACTTGTATCTGACCCATTTGTGTACAGGACACAGCCTAATACTGGGAAAATGCTTTCTTTATCTTCTCTTAGAGGAACTGTCAGCCTTGATGAGATTCAGGGTTGACCCAGATTTTCTTCTGTGTTGTACTAAAATGGTTTTTAAAAGTGCACTCTGCTTATCCCAATTGGTAAGAATCACTAAGATTCATCAATACTGTATCTTGTTTTCTACATTGGACTAGTAGAAAAAGCTAGGAAAGAGATACAAAGAGCTATTAAAAGGTTCCCTCAGGAGCTGAAGAAACTATGAAGGAAATTCAAAGCCTGGATAAACTCTGAAGCACAGGATCCAAACCAGTCTTTATTATAATCTATTTTACCCTGATGATAGTGCATTAACTTAGGAGAAAAGATATAATTTTCCATGGTTTTAAATACATATTACAAAAAAGAAAGTTTGCTTGACAGTCAAATCTGTGTATTTGTTTTCCAAAATAAGTAAGGCTAGAAAACCTGATCCAAATCCTGCTTTGGTTTTGATATAAATTCCAAAGTATAGATCTGGTTGAAGGAAAGAGAGCATATTCCACATTTCAGACATTTTTGGGTGCTTTTCAATTGTTCAGTCTCACATTAGGATTAGTCCTGTTGTTAGTTTAAGGATTTTGTTCCATTTCCTAGGCAGAATAAGTAACATATACAACATTTAAACTGATTTCACACTTGAGTATTTCACTAAGTGAAACAAATTTCTGAATCTTCCTGGTGCCTGCCTAAGGATTGAGACTTGCAGGGTTTGACACCACTGCAGGGACTGTTCTCTGAAGAATTTTCCTTTGTTGCAGATTGAGACCAGCCCGTCCGATATCAGCCAGAACAATATCAGCTTTTACTGCATGTATCCTAACCAGGCAGTCTCAGGGGGTAGTCAGTTACTAATGAGCAGAATGTTTTAAGTAGAGACTGCAGACTGAGAAAGCAATGATGGCAATCCCTCAAGTAATTTTTTGAGGTTTACACGTGATTATTTGTATAGTAAAGACCCTTACACTTCTACAGAAGGCCAGGCTGTGGTCATTAATTCTGTGCCCACCATATCACCTGGCAGAGTAGAATGGATGTATGTTACTGCCTTTCCAATGAAAAATTTAGTGCAAGATTGCATTGCCTAGGTAACATGAGCCCTGGGTGTGAAATCTTCTACAAAAAAATTGCTTTGTATGCAGCACACTGCACACTTGTAATTGTTCTGTAGGGGGTGCTGGGGTGGGAAGAGGTCTATGCCTCATTTTTCTTCATGGGGTCAGCCACCAGCATGACAAAGAGCCTCCTGAAAATTATCATATTGCTGTATTTTTACCCTAGCAGGCAGAGGAAACACACCACTTTCACCTTCCCCTGAGCAGCAAAGACAGCTGTATGAATCCCAGTTTGGCTGTAGTTATATGGGAGCTACATCTCTTTTGTGTTGACAAAGCTCCTTGTCCAGAGCTCTCAGATGCGCAAGAAGAAAGTAAACACAGAGAAAGGGCTGTATCAGATGAAAAATTACTATATTCTTAGAAATTCCCAACACTGATGAAGATGAATGGCTGTTGTACACAGCATCTGAGACTGTAAATAGACCACTGAATGGTGGTGGAGGTTTCATGCTGTACGCATGGCACGATTGCGAATGCAGGAGGAACTTCACAACAGTTCTGATGCTGTCACAACAGTCAGCCTCTGATGATAAACTAAAACAAACAAGAATCCAAGGCTTTTAGAAATTAATGGGATATGAGTTGTTGATTAAAGAAACAGATTGGTTTCTAATTGCCACATTTGCTGGAAAATGTTTTTATAACTATGCCCATTATCAATACAGTTCCTGGAGTACCCCTGTGCACTTTAAATGGAGAGTTTTACATATATATATATATATATATATATATATATATATATATATATAAACCCTTTGTATTCCATTTTGTGCAAGATGAAGGAAAAGAGAAAGATACAGAAACAATGAAATCTGATACATTTTAAGTAGAACAACAGTGTTTGAGCCTGCCTTACCTCCTTAGAAGTGCTCAGAAAAATCATAGTAGATTTCACCCTGACCAAATCTACATCTTGGTCTTAGAATAATAAATAGACAACAGAATAAACATTTAAACAAATGGAGGGATGACATTAAGCAAAAAGATATTTTGTACAACATGCTTTGGAACCCTCTGTGGCAATAATAATATTTTCTGATTACTTTGTAGCTATTTCAACTAGCTCCTTAGCTGTTCCACCTAAAACATGACGTCAGCACTGCAGATCCACGATGGCATGTATCCCTATAACAGTGTTGGGTAGGTGTCAGGAGAATTAACATTGGTAACAAGCAGTACAGGAAGGCAGTATAGCAGTCTAAACCTGCTGAAAAACAGGCACATTACTCCTCAAATACTGTCAAAGCATAGCTATAAAAATACTGTTAGCTGGGTTAGATACTTCAGAGATGGATGGGAAATCTGTGCAAACCTGAGGATTAGAGTGGAAGAAGTGTGGGCACTCTCATTGCTACAAGGAAAACACTGTATTAGTATATACCAACCAGAGAAAAAGAAGTCTGCTTTGCATTTTGCAGCCTGTGATGTTCTGTCCTCTTGCATTAAGTTAGATCCCAATTATCTGTATTTGTTTCACCAGTAGCAGAAATTTGCTGATGACTGGTTTAACCAACAAAAACATACTAACACCATGATATCTTGGCAGCAGACCAATTACCCCAAGACTTTCTAGTTCTGAATCGTTGGTTGTAGATTGAAAGCCACAGTCAAAAACTTCTCAAGTAAAATGCTAGTCATCACAAATCTATCTTTGTGTGTGCTGACTTTACCAGAACATTCTTATTTCATAATGAGGCTAATTACAGAAGTAGACATGCAGAGCAGAAAGACCAAAAGTAACCCCACTATATTTGTTGCAGAATAAAACTTGCAAATACAGCTGTAGGAAATATTCACTTTATCTCTGCTTCCTGTGCTGGTTATAAGCTTATACTGGGAGCAATGACAGTGTATTCTCCTGTCACACAAGTGAAGAATCATATCAGTTCTGCACAGATAGACAAAGTTTTCATCTGCAAGTACAGTTGGCTTCCCAGGCCTCCCTTCAGCTGCATTTCAGTCTCCCCAGTCCTGTATATCACAGTGGGAAAGGGTTTAGCTATAACTCCACTTGCCTTCACACAGAGTAGCTAACATTTAGGTCCTTTCTGTATGATATCTGCAGGTTGGTTTTGCCTTATGATGCAGAATGTTCACAAAAGTACAATCAACCTCTCCCTTATTCATTTTGTAGTAAATTAGTTCCAGTTTGCAAAGAGTTAAAGGGGGGCTATTGAAGACACTTACCTTTACCTTACTGATGTTGTGCTTCCCATAAGAAATGAATGAAAAGAGGTGGAAATTATACAGTAACAAATTTGAGGCTTCATTTTAAGGGAGACCACACCAGACTGTATGCAGAACAGGACAGGGGCAAAACTTCCCACAGAGCTGGATGCAACAGAATGTAGGAAAAGTGCCTGTGAGGCATACTCTGCCAGTATGAGGTCAAGGCCAGAAGGTATAATTAAAATGTATAGGAGTCTAAAACCATTTTGAAACATTGATTCCTGACAAAACATCATACATATTCAGATTCAGATCAATCAATAATCTGGAAGGTTGAGTTTGTAGTCCTGTTCTATAATCAATATAAGTTCTGTCTGTACAAGATTTGCAGGATGTTGCTGGACATTATTGACATGGCTGTTCATATCTGTAAAGATATTTTTAAAATGAGGAAGGAATAGAATGATATGCTGTCCCTTTTTTCACCGAATAGTATCTAAATGTCAAAAAGTACCTAAGTTTCCCAATCACATCAAAGAAACTTTGTCAGCTGTTAAACGAGAGGAAAAGCTTATTCACCGTTTATCAGTTTTTCTAGAAACACCTAACAAGGGCTTCTATCTTCAATAAGCTACTGCTGTTATATCTAACCTCTTCCTTTTGTAATCTTCATCAGTATTTGTTGTCAGAAGGCATTGCTTGGAAACACATCTTTTCTAACTGGTTCTTACACAGAGAAATACAGTAATGTAGTACTGATAATTCAAAATTATTTCTTCCTTAGCGTGGAAAAACAAGCTAGAGATGAACAAAATTACATTTTCATTATAATCTGTCATCTTATGAGTATGCTATGAAGTGTACTAAACATGAGACACACGTAAGTGCAGCTCTGTTTAATACAAGGCAAAGACTTATGTGCATGCATTTGGACAACATTTTGGGAAAACTATCACTTACAGAGCTTTTGGGGTGTATTTTATTGTATGTTATTGCTTCATGTGTTCATTGAGAACTGCAGTTCAGAAGCCTTTGTCCTTTCTTTCTGGGCTAGGTGCACCAGAACAGACACCATCTTCTTTAAAGTACGCAGGGCCATGAGACTAGATAATAGAGTGGGGGGGGAGTCCCACTGTGTTTGTAGTATTTCAGGTAGCACAATCTGTAGAAAAAAAGATGTAGGTCTCAGACACAGTTGCAGCACAGTTGCCACAAAGGAGTGCACAAAAATGAAATCTCACCTGTTTTGAGACCCTGTGTAGCAAATCACCTGGGATAATTATTAAAAATACTATAAACACTTAAATACACACATGTGTATCTAAGTATAATTGTATAAGCAGAGCTACAAAGCATACATACATACATTTCTGTATGCATATAGAAGTGTTTGGAAGTGTACGTATACATATACGTATGGGTGTGTATACAGATGTGTACATACAGATATATCTATATGCATTAATCTACTTCAGATGGAACAGTGGTAAATCACTACTTATTGAGAACTCTGACTTATTAATATAAAGCACATAACGATTCTCAGTAGCTGAACATCTATTAAGATGTTTATTCATGGAGATTGGACATATCAGGACATTTACTACATGAAGCATACATAATTGCACCCCTGTCCCCTTCCCTCCTTAGAAAGTCTCAAGTGGAGAAGGACTTAGAAACTTTCAAAGCTAACTCCTGATCTGAGGTCTTTAAAAATATGTTGCACCTATGATTGCAAAATATTACATGTGTATTAAAAGATATCATAGCATCATTCTCTCAACTAAATTTGCAACTTGTTTTCTAGTCTTTAAACTCATGAGACATTGCTGCATTCACACACACACACAAAAAAAAAACAAACAAACAGACAAACAAACAAACAAACAAAAAAAAACCCCCAAAAAACCAGGAGCAGGGCTGGGAAGAGTGGGAGTCACCTTTGACAAATCTATGAAACACTGCAACGGACAGCCCCAAATTGTAAGGATGTTTAACATGTGCCCATGCAAAGAGCAGATGGGTTCAGGGGGGTTAGATACACATCTAAGGAATGTTTGGCCAACCGGGGAGAAGACCACAACGATGTGAAGGTGATGAAAGAAAGCAGCTTGCAACTCTGCCTGATCTCTTTGAACTGTGGAGATATCCAGATAGCTTCTGACAGAAAGACAACAGGAGAAGGCAGAAGTTAGGCAGAGACTATACATGGTGTTGTAGAACTTTGTTTTTCATACCATCATCTCCAGGGGCCTCAGGAAATCACCAAACAGGAAGAGACACTGGAGGTGTGATACCTATCTGGTTGAACTTGGTGGCTGATGTTCTTGATGCGTAGATAAGCACTGAAGAGGTCAGTTGCTGGCTGACCCATATGAAGGAAAAATAGCCAGGACTTTCCTGAACAAAGTTAGGACAACTGTCTTCAGGTTGCCCGTTTATATAGTCTTGCTGCAATCCAAATTATCTGGAAATATGCCTTGCTAGCCCACAGGATGCAATAATGTGCTAATGAGAATCCTCCTGAGCCTTTAATGAAGTTGTAAAATAAGTCTTGTATGTTCTAGAGGATTTTTCTGCAGGATTTCTGTACAGGCTGTAGTAACTATTTCCCTCTATGTGAAGTGAGAGGGCAGTCGATCTGCAAATTGGGAAGCTGCAAAATGATATCACAGGAGATTTCTCCTAATCCTTGGCTGGATGTAGATAACAGGACAAACAAACTTAAAAAGAAATTAGACAAGCAGAACTTGTAAAAGATGGGTTAACAGCTACCAGCATATTTGCCAAACTCTGAGAAAGTTAATAATGAGATCATAATTGGAGTATCTCAGTGGACAAACTGTGGGTTAGAAGTGAAACCCTGATCCTCAATTTACGATAATGGAAAAATTTAGAGGAAGATTTTTTAGTGAAGAATTACAAGCACTTCAGAATTTTGAGGCTGACTCTTGTGTAACAGAGATGAAAAGTGGGTTTTGGTGTTCAGAGTGCCTATATGTGGTATCTTGTGCTCTACTTAACTGAGCTTCCAGCAAACTCCCCAGATCATCCCTATATCTGGAATTAAGGAGCTATATAACATGTGTCTTACAGAAGTACACATAGGCTAACTATCTCAGGGAGATACTAGGTAGTACAGAGGCTAAGGTTCTTTTTCAGATTCAGTTTCTATACTATTATTTGATAAGCTGGTGAAATATCAATTTTTTTCCATTATCTCTTAACTTTCATTGTCCATTCTCACAAACTAAGCATAATAAAGAATATAAACCTCCACTAATTTTTATACTTAATTATCAACTTCAGTCTGTTATTGATTGTGACACAAGGCAGCATGAAGTAATAATCCTCTAGAAATTAGACAGAAATGATATATATTCACATTGTTGCTCTTACTCTGGGACAATGACTTGAAGCATAGTGACAGAAGAAGAGGAAGACCCTAGGCTATGAGGAGAAAAAAAGATTCCTTTTTCCCTACTTATGTCTTCCTGGCTAACAAAACCTATTTAGTCAGCGTTATAACCCATATGCTTTTGAGAACTTAATTTCAAATGCACAGACAACTTTCAGGGCAAAACAGAAGCTTTAAGTAAGATTAATAATTAATGCATCTAACAGGAAGGAGTCCAGGTTGTCGGAGGTCATGCCTTCATTGGCTGCAGCACTTTGTCTTCAGGTTCACCATCCAGTTCATTTGAGCTGGAACAGCAGGGTGATCCTGAAGGATACACACACAGTTGGATGTATCAGTGCAGCACATTGATATAGCAGTGCCCTGGGTGTGTGTAGAGGGTAGGAGGTGTGTTACATGCTTGTGGATGCAGAGCAAAACAGCAGCATGAGAAAAACAGCCTCAGGCAATAGAATAAAGCCTGCTGTACCTTGAAAGGTGATGGCGGTACACCAGCATCCCCACTAACTCCTCAGCTGCCTCCAAAAAATATATCCAACCCTAATCAAAGGTAAAAGGAGGAAACACTAGCCACGGTTCCCACAAACTTCTTTTATGTTTTCAGAAAAGGAAAAGATGAAACAAAATGAAAGCAAGAACATTATTAAAAACTGTGGCCTCTGGAAAAGAATTGGAAGGAAGCTTTTGTAGCCAGCCACCAAGCAGAGAGAGAAGAGGCAAAACACGTACCAAGGTGCAATCAACAAGAAACGTGGCAGTCTTACTGTAGATGTGGGAAAAGATCGAAGCCCACAGTGTGGAAATTTTACACTGGCAATAAGTGTAAAATAAGACCCTTTAGGACTGCAATCTTTAACTATTTTTAATTACAGAATTGTAATGCAATTAAATATTACCATTCTTACATCATCCTTCAAGTATAGATAAATGATTCTCAGATACTGCCCTCATACTGTATGCACTGAGCTTTCTGGAAAACTTATTTTTATGTGGGAACTTCAGTAACTGCCTATAATTGAACCAATTTGATTCAACAAGAGAAAGGCAATACAGAGAGGAAGATTTACAGTGTGCCTGCCTTATGGAAACCTGATTTAGGCCTACAGGGTTGACAGTTATGACTCCTTTGGATAAGATACTTTCTCTGGGTAGAAAGTTTTCAAGAATACCATCCGTTTTGATCATGGAGTTTTCCTGTCTGGAAACATAGTTCAGTGCATTTACTTCTAAAGTTCTGTACTAGGTAGTATAGTGCTTCCTAGCCAAACTGAGGGAACTGGCAGATGTAGCTGCTAACCCTCTGTCTATTATATTCCAAAAGCCATGGCAGTCTGGTGAACTCCTCACTGACTGGAAACAGAGAAACATAACCTCCATTTTCAAAAAGGGAAAGAAGAAGATCCAGGGAACTATAGTCCGGTCAGTCTTACCTTTGTGTCTGGTGAGATCATGGAGCAGATCCTCGTGTAGGCACTGCTGGAGCAGAATAATTAAGAAGTGACTCAGTATAACCAACACAGCTTCACTAAGGGCAAATCATGCTTGAAAAATCTTGTGTTATTCTATGAAAAAGTCACAGCATCAATAGAAAAGGGAAGAGCAACTGATGTCACTTACCTGTACCTGACCAAAGCCTTCAAAACAGTCCTGCATGACATCTTGATCTCCAAACGTGGGTTTGATGGATGGACCACAAGGTGGATTAAGAACTGGCTTGATGGCTGCACCCAAAGAGTGGCTTTCAATGTCCAAGTGGAGGACAGTGACAAGTGGAGTCCCCCAAGGATCAGTGTTGTGACTGGTCCTGTTTAACATCTTTGTTGGTGACATGGATGGTGGCATTGAGTGCACCCTCAGCAAGTTCACTGATGGCACCAAACTGTGTGGTGCAGGTGACATGCTGGAAGGAAGGGATGACATCCAAACAGAGAGGTGGGCCCATGATAACCTCATGAAGTTCTACATGACCAAGTGCAAGGTCCTGCATCTAGGTCGAGGCAATCCCAAGCACCAATATAGGCTGAGCAGTGAGTGGCTTGAGAACAGCCCTGAGGAAAAGGACTTGGGAGTGCTGATGGATGAGAAGTTCAACACGAGCCTCCAGTGCACACTTGCAGCCCAGAAAGCTAACCAGATCTTTGGCTACATCAAGAGAAGCATGGCCAGCAGGTCGAGGGAAGTGATTCTCTCCCTCTGCTCTGCTCTTGTGAGACCCCACCTGGAGTACTGTGCCCAGCTCTGGAGCCCCTATTACAGGAGAGACATCATTATGCTGGAGTGTGTCCAGAGAAGGGCCACGGGGATGATCAGAGGGCTGGAGCACCTCTCCTATGAAGACAGACTGAGAGAGTTGGGGTTATTCAGTCCGAAGAGGAGAAGGTTCCAAGGAAACATCATTGTAGCCTTCCAGTATCTGAAGGGGCCTGCAAGAAAGCTGGTGAGGGACTTTTTATGATGTCAGGCAGTGACAGGACTTGGGGGAATGGATTCAAAGTAGAGGAGGGTAGATTTAGATTGGAAGTAAGGAAGAAGTTCTTCACCATGAGGATGGTGAAGCACTGGAACAGGTTGCCCAGAGAGGTGGTGGAAGCCCCATCCCTGGAAGTTTTTAAGGCCAGGCTGGACAGGGCTCTGAGCAACCTGATCTAGTGGGAGGTGTCCCTGCTCATGGCAGGGGGTTTGGAACTAGAGGATCTTAAAGGTCCCTTCCAACCCTGAAAATTCTTTGATTCCATGATTCTAACATGAAAGTGATTTCTGAAGTGTGCATAACACAAAAATCAGTTCTACTTTACTTAGAGGACTCCTGTTCAAACCTTGCTTATCTGCACTTCATTAACATCTAGGATGGCCTCATTTCCTCTTTCCACCTCCTAGCAAAAGCTGAAACTGCAGGAGATTGTCACTAAAGAATCATCAGTGTTACAGAACATGTTCCAGCGTACTTAAACACCACCAACCATAGATATGAACCATCAAAATCACAAAGTAATTTAGGGAACAAAAGACATCTTCAAACATGTTTAATTTATCACTCACTGTGTTTACCTATTCAGTAATTGTAAAAAAAAATTACTCTGTAAATTTTGCCCTCTCTTTATTGCAAATTTGTTTTCAAACTTGCTGGTTGCATTCCAGTAGGTATTTTTCTACACGATAAATATTCATGTTATAAGAAAACTGTATAGTCATCTTTTATACACAATACTGATGAAACTATTCAGCTATCCAAACAGTGTAAACTGTAATCAAAGGGAACAGAACATGTCTAAATTTGGATTGGTGGTGTGCAGACTTTCCCATGAATCTCATGCTCTTTTGCTTCTCTTCTTTACAGATGGGTCACCAGCAATGATTTGTGAATCTCCATTACCAGTCTGCTTACTTCACTTTAGTCAGTGAGGGAGGAATTTGGCCCCTGATGTTTAATAGCTCAGAATTTGAAATCAACCATTTGTCAGTAACTACCAAATTAATTCAACTTTAGACCTCAGGAGTCACTTTATCAGAAAGATTTTCTGTGAGAAAGGATTTCAATTGAAGCTGTCTTCTTTTCTTGGATCAAGGGGAATGCAAGCTATGTATTGTGTGACCTAGACCACAAATTCTATAAACTGATTTGAAAGTACCAACTGCAGGATGTTCTTTTCTCGTGCACATCTGGGCTGATGTTCAGACACAGCAATAAAATAAGGTGGGTTTGGGTTGTGCTTTTTTTACAATAGTTTTTCCTTAACTTGGTGGTATCTTTCAATATCAAGTGTTCAAGTCTTTTGAGGGAGGAAGGGAAAAAGAGAAGCCATGGGCACAGAGTGTACTTGGTAGTTCAAAAATAATTCAATGCAAGAAAGGTACTTGAAAAGCTATCTCCAGTATATCCTTCCCAAATGTAATAAAAGAATTCTCAGTGACAGTTCCAGTGCCAAGGAGATGGTGCTTTAGCAACTTATTCTGCTGGGTTTGCTCATATCGACCTATACTAGGATCCACAGACTTCACTGAGACTTGCATGACTAGAACTTAGGGCTGAATTTGTCACAAATGAGTATGTAACTTTCATGTTTGCACAACAAAGATGGTGGTTGTCAGAACACGTCTATGTATGGATATCCTGCTTAGGATAATTAAAAGAAGTCTGATTTTTAAATAACAGTCAAATGCTTGCATCATAAATATCAAGGCCACATAAGCTATCTTCAGGTAGTCATTCCACAAAAATAGCTTCTGCAAGAGCCATTTTAAAGAGTCTTTGCACTGATAACAGGTTTTAAAAAAAAGATATATCTGTTTTCTCATTCCTAAGTAGGAAAGAGCCTCATCTGAAGGATTATCAAGCATTTCTTCACAAGGCAAAGGGAAACCCACTTGCACACACCAATCTTGGAAACAAGAGTCGTCCACCAAAGTGTCTAAAAAACTTTAAAAAGAAAGAATCTCACCAGTTTACACTTCCCAAAACTTATTATTTTTTTCTGTGTTGTACAGTTCCAGGAGAGGGGAAGAAAGGCTATCTGTCCTTTTAGACATTCAAGAGTAAACAACTGAGTCTACATGAAAGTATCCCTCTTCTCTTTCTTGTCCAGGCTTGAGTTGAACATTTCTAAAGGGAGAAATCATAAGTACTAGAAATTTTACTTTACTGCAAAGTAAAGTTATGCATTATTTTATCAGCCCTTCTATGGGGAAAAAAATATATAGATTTTTTTACCTTTTTCAGAAATTCTTCTTGTAGATTATTCTTGATAACTAAATAACTTCAGATGATGAACCTGGGAATCAGCTAGTGTCTACTTTAGTTTAGTAAACTAAAGAAAGAGAAAATGTAGCTTTGGATCTGATTCACCCTGTGTCCTGGTTTGAACCAAGACAGAACCAATTTTCTTTCCAGTAATTATACTTTTCAGCTTAGTCTCTTCTAAATAGCTGCACTTGCTGAAATTAACAGCATATTTCTCAGTCATTGTCTGCTTCTAGGACTGATAATGCTTGGTGTTTATAGTAATTGCAGAACCAAGGACATTGCTCTGTTCTGGAAACAAGAGAGGAAAGGGGTCACACTTGCAATCCACCTGTGGAGGGGAGCAGAGCAGACAGGTGACCAAAACTGACCAAATGGAGTATTCAACCCCATACACGTCATACTTTGTATAAGTCTAAGGGACCATGAGGGTCGAGCTCTCTTCGCCCATGGCTGCTGTTCTGAGAGGACTCCATCTATTTGTTTATCTTTGATCGTGATTGATGTGTTCCTGAATCCGTGTGTTACTGTATCCAGCTCCCATCTGCTCCAGGAGCCTTGTTCAGAACTTTCCCAGGCCCTGCACTGCAGCCTTGGTGGTGATGTGAGCATTACCAGGGGAAGAGCAACAGTGGGTTTGTACATAATTGTATAAATTTGTATGTATTTGTACACATTTCATTATTCTCTTTTTCATCTTTGTTGTTTCATGAAAGCTGTGTAGTTTAGTTTCCAGCCTGTAAGTCTTACCACCTCTCTTCCCTACATGGAAGGAAAAAAGGGTAGTAGGGAGCTCTGCCATTCATTTGATTCATGGCTCAACATTAAACCTTGACACCCTGAAAATTTTGCATCAAGACCAATTCTTGAATTGTCCTTTCTTTATCACCATGGTTTGATGAGAAATCCTGCAATTTTTTCTCTAATGCAACATGATATAGCCTGAAGAAAAAAAAAACAAAGCCCAACCAACGAGAAAAAAAACAAAAAACCACCCCAAAACAAAAACAACAAAAACAAAACAAACAAACAAACAAAAACACCAAAAAAACCCCACACCATGCCATCAAGAAATAGACAATGTGAATAACTGTGGTTTTGAAGTGTGAGGGTTTTATATATTTTCTGTACAGAGATGGGGAAAAAGAAAAGATAATCTATTAATAATTGCTTGCTTCCCAGTATGAATAAGGAAAGAAAAACTATTTTTATTTTCATTTAATTCAGCATGCATCAAAACTGAAAAATAGAACATCTTTCTTCATGGCTGGAAGTGGAGAAAAATTGATGATTTTAGACTCCTGCTGTGTACAGCAAGGAACCAGGTTAGGTAACATTTTTCTAACAGATAGAAATGCACATGAAGACAACAGGACTGGCGTGAGATCTCTTTGATACAGTATCATTCCAAGAAAGAAAGTCAACGTTTAAATTCCCTTTCACTGCAAAACAGACATTTTCAGTGTTTCATGGCATTGTGAGCCTCACTTCTCTTCAATTGATTGGATCCCTGTAGTTTGCACCTACACTTTGATAATGTTGCTGTACTGATATGATACCCAAATGTTTAAAAAAAATATTAAGAACACTTGGAAGAGAAGGGCCAAACCCTCTTGGAGCATTCAAAGAAGCAGTCTAACTTATTCAAATCATGTTTCCATGACTGTAGATATAAAAAAAATAGTATGCAAGTTTTCGTCATCATATATTATATATCTTATACAGATTTTAGTTAAAGGTGAGAACATACATGTATCTCCGTCTGCTATCAGGACATTTTTACCTAAAATACCAATTCTTTAGATTACATCATGTGAAGATTTGGATAATTGCTGACAGGTACTATGCAATGGCCACAGTGGTTAAATTCAGCTGCATGATTCTGCACTGCAAAAAACCAACCAACCAACCAACCAAACAAACAAAAACCCCCCCAAAAAAACCAAACCAAAAAGAAAACCTCTTGTATGACTACCTTGTCCTAAATACCTCTTTTGTCAAAAGCATTATTCCAGTAGTGCAAGCAACACCAGAGTGTGTTTTTAGGGTAACACAAAAATCCACAGAAGTCAATGGTTGATGCTATACTTGCAGTAGCTTAAACTAAAGCAGTTCCACTCCAGACTCAACTTCTCTTTTTTCTTTTAAGTGCCATTATATTAGCAAGGATCTGATGGAGATGAGAAGGGCATCAAAGTACTCAATAAAATAAACAGGACACATAATACATAAAAATATCTTTATAGGCATTTTAAATTAATGTAAGAAGATATCAGCTTCGATATAAGGAAAATAATTATTCCTAACTACTAAATTTCTACTTCCCCTGAATTCAGTACATATTGTGTATTTGCTGTCTGTGAACTCGGATTCTAGTTTAACCTTCTGGCCAGTGTCTCATCTTGGTTTATGAGAGGCATCAGTTTTCATAATTGTGTTTTGTGAAGAAGCTGTTCTCTCCTGCAATGTCAGGGTTCTCCAGCCTGCACCTCCACAGCAGTATTTAATTTTTCCCTGTACTAGCCCTTGAGAAAAAATATTTTTTCTCCCTTTTAGAGATGCCATTTACAGATAAGCTGTGTTTGATTAAAGTAAAGGCAGGACTGCACTGATAAGCATACAGGTAACAAAAAAGGAAGCATTTTAATTTCCCCTTGAATGCATAGAATCTGCAGTTAAAGCTGTTGATCTTTGTTTACCTTCTCCACAAAGCAGGTGTGAGACACCCACCAAGTTTTGCTACTCTGAGACATTTAATGTAAGGAATCTTAGGTACACTTTCTGCACACACATATTCCCTTCAAAACTCACTGAAATAAGACATATTTCCTAGAGGCTGAAAACAGTTCTGCCTGATAAATAAAGCTTTTGTTTTGTTTTAAATATTACTTCAGGTGTTAAGATCGTGATAAATCTTTATTTGACTAAGGGAAAGACTGTCACGCTGTGCAAATAATGCATTTGTTTGTATTACTAATTTAAGACTGACTTTGAATTCACCCCATACTGTATCCCTCAATGGAAACCTGTGAAGGGATATTTGTAATGCCTATAGACATCTTGCATTACACCAGTGTGATTTTTCATCATCAGTAGATGATTAGCAGAAACATGGACAGAATAGAACATGGCAGATATATGCAAAAGACAGACTGAACTGGATTTATTTATCAGTCTATTATTTACAATAGCCCTCCTTGGTCTCTTTCTTGGGTATTTGAAATAGCAGTGTTCCCTGCAACAATAAAATAAAACTTGAAAAATGAAGCATATGTAATAAAATACCACTTGAATTAGAGAAACTTTAATCACAAATGTTATTTCCTGACTGATAAATGCAGTATATTTTCATAGAAGCCTTCAATAATTTCTATTGTTGTTAATTTGTATGTGAAAGAAAGTAACAAGATTCTTTTTCTTATTTGCTGTTACTGTTTTAGAGCACTCACATGAGTACTTGGCACTTTATGAGAGAGTACAGATGGAAAAAGGGAGTACTCAGCCTTGATGAATATATAGACTCCACAGTGAACAGTTGCTGGCATAAGAAGTGCAAACAGAAAAAGCAAAGCAGTTACCTGGCCTACAGGTATGAGCATTCAAGCAAGCAGGACCCCAGTATTTGAATTCTATCCTAAACATACAAAATGTCTTTTCCACTCTCAGTCTTCCCTAGAATATTTATGATGGACTTTTGCTCTCCACAGACATGCGTGCCAGATTTTCAATTACCTGGTGGTGATTAGACAAGGAGTAGTGGTTTTAAACTGAAAGAGGGTAGATTTAGATTAGATATTAACAAGAAATTTTTTAGAGTGAGGGTGGTGAGACAGTGGAACAGGTTGTTCATGGAAGTTGTGCAAGTTCCATCCCTGGAAGCATTCAAGGCCAGGTTGGGTGGGGCTCTGAGCAACCTGATCCAGTGCAAATGTCTCTGCCCATGCCAGGGCACTTGGAAGTAGATGACCTTTAAGGTCCCTTCCAACATAAAGAAAGTCACCAAGTCAGTCTTGCAAGCTCCATCCACTTGGGAATCACAGGACAACTCTGATGAATGTCTATTGATAGTTAAAATCTCTGTGGCTTTGTGAGGAAAGCAAGGTCTCTGCCTCATATTCATAAAGAACAGATGCAACTCAAATTGACCTTGCATATTAGTATCATTCACTGTGAGGCACAGAATCAGGAACTGCAGACAAAAATCTCATGAGTTATTGGCAAGAAGCAATGAGTGGATAAAAACAATAGTAATGATAATAATAAAAATAATAACAAAAACATTAACAGTAACAACAACAACAATAATAATAGCAGCAGTAGTAATAATAATAATAGCCTCTGTGTTTGCAGCAAACCCTACTGTTTTCATGCAATACATTCTTTTGAAGAAGTATAGTTTTCAAGAAAAGTGCATGTGGAAGATATGGACACACTTCCCTGTATATTATTAACAGATTGGACTAAGCAGCTCTCTTGAGGTGTATATAGCCAAATAGTCCCTCACGTCTTATTGATGTTTAATTCTTAAGCACTTCCAGTACACTGTTCAATAAAACTTTTGTGACCTAATCATGTTAATAACTGGCATATTTTTCCTGTGTTATGGAATACAGTCCCCTAAGGAGCAGACTGAGGAGTATGGGCTCATTTCTCAGTTGATTAAAAAATTCTCCTGGGAGTTGTGTTTAAAAAATAGTTTCAACTAATGACAAGGAAATTAAAAATGGAATCTCTCATTCACGATCTTTTGCTTTGGTGATGCAGCAGAAATGTTGTGTTATCCCTACTGTTAGGAGATCCATGAATATTTGCTTAAAACAAGCAGAAACCCCAGACTCACTGATATATGATTTCTCTATTCCTCATTAAAAATTAAAACAAAAAAATAAAACTATTAATGAGTAACACAGACTAGAGAAATACAAGTAATTTTTTCAATACATAGCACAAGTACAATATGCTCATGTTTACCACTGATCTAATAATTGAGGAAAATAATTCTCTTGCAGTGCCAAAAAATATGCCGAGAGTGTCAAACAGAGAATAGAAGATCTTATAGTTCCAGTAGGAAACAAACAGACAGACAATTACCCAGCCAAATATTAGACTGTGAGAAACAGTAATAAGCTATGTATATAGCAAACAGCTTGGAAACACTTCCATTTACTTCTCTCTTTTTAGCCTTCCCCTCATAGTGTTTTTTGCCTCTGGTTCACTCCACACTGTCTTCCTCAGTTTGAATGATGGACAGCACTGCCATCCCTCTCTGTGCAGCTGAACAAAGGACTTCTTTGGCAAAACCCAGATACACTATTTTGGACTGCGTTTGTTTGTCTGCTAGCTAACTTTCACTTGCAAGTGGCCAAAAGTTTGAGTTAAGTAGGGTTCATATCTGCAATACTATTCACCGATTCACAACATAAAAACAGATGCTTTCTGAAAAGCTTCTTCAAAAGAAAACAAAGAGAAAAATGTTCCCTTCTGATAAGTGTTTGTGTTTTAACACTGAAAAGAGAAAATTAAAATTTAGAAATCCATGTAGCCATGGTACACAAATGGTACATGTAGCCATGTACCATTCGGTATGAAAACTCCTTTTAGGAAACACTCAAAGGAATGTATGTTAAGCCAATATTAATAACAATAAGTACAAAAAAATATTCTGAAATGCACTTTGCCAGTGCATGTTCCAAGTCAAACTTGTTTTTACTGACATAGTCTGGTTTTCATTTAAATTGTAAGTGGTACAGTGAAGACTCTGTTAGACTTCTAACCAGGGAGTGATGGTAAATATTGTTCTAATTTATGCACAGATATGGCTGCTAATTAAGTAATAGCAGAGGTTGTCTGTTATTACAGTTGTTTATGGAGTTATAATCAGCTCCCTTGTGTTCAATAAATGCCACAGCTACCGTGTGCAATGTTAATTTCACACTACAGTGGGAAATGGCAAATGTTGCCAAATATAATAATAAGTCACAGGAAATTTTGATTATTACACTCAGGAATGGTGCATGGAGAAATTATTTAGTCTATAATCTATTTTTGAAGTCACTACTAGACATTTTAAAAACTGTGATTTTTCTACAATATACTGAACTTCCTTTTCATAACCTGTAAGTGACCCAGAGATAATCTTAGATACTTAAATTTACTATTCCAAAACAAATTTAATAACACTTATTTTTTCTTGCATAGGAAAACTCAGTAAGATACATTACTGTTTGTCACAAACACATGGGAATTTCCCCTTTGTGACAATGGCTCACATTGAGTCAGTTTTGTCTAGATTTTCCAAAAGCAGAACACTCTTAAAGGAGCAGTACACTTGTGTTCTCTTCCCTCTCTTCAGTCATTGTTGATGCCAGACAGACTGCTGGCACAGCTAGGCTTAATGTAGATGTTGTATCAATGGAAGTGTTAGAGAAACTAAGACTGTTATGGGACTAGGTCCTCCAAACTCAGCCCAAACAGAAGCCTTTATCCTATCTTGGAAGGTTAGTTTTGCTATTTCAAAAAAAAATGAAATACTAATTTAGAGGATTCCTCTTAATCATCTCAGAGTAACCACTGCACCAAATTCCTGTTTCTCTTTCCTTCTCTTGAACACAAGAAAAAAGAAGTAGCTATGTTGTGACAATACTGATGGCTCCTCGTGTTTTGGGAGCTTCTCTCCTCTGATTCTAGAAAGTGCCTCAAAACCCAAAAATTTGGTTAGGGATGTCATTAGGGATGTCAGTTGATTCTCCCACAGGGCTAGCACATGAAACTCACTGTCTCTGGCTCAGAGATAAGTATCCTAATTCCTTCTACAGTCAACCCCCTTCAATAAATAATGACCTCCTGAGAGACATGATGGAAGATGGGTTCCTTGCAGTTTCAACACAGATCCGAGTATTGCTGTTGAGAGGAATGTGGAAAGGCAATTCACAAGGAAATCCACCAAGATCTCTCTATATTTGTGTCTATCTGAGCTGCCTGACATTATGTCCTGGCTTGAATCAGGATACAAACAATTTTCTTTCGTATAATTTTGCTTTCAGGTAAGTCTCTTCTAGTTAGCTTCACTTGGCCTAGTAGATATTTTTCATTTTTAGAATGAATTTTATATTTGTAGGAAAACACATTCACATGCAAAATCCCATTAAACCCCCACACACTCCACTGCATCTTCATAAAGTCATCTGCTTTAATTTAGAATGAACTCAGAATCACACATTTTAGATTCTGTCTGGATCATGAATGTAAACAGCTTTACTTATTAGTAAGTTCATATCATAACAACTTCAGGAACTACCCTTGCTGCTAAGGAATTAATCCCACACTGTCTCCTGCTTCTTGCAATTCTATCTGCACTTTACTCAAGATGAAATAGTTCTCTCTCTAGACAAAACAGGTCTCTTGCTTAATCACCTTCACACCCCTTTGCAAAACATCTGCTCTTCCCTGCACAACCCCCCCAGGTGTTGGGGTTTTTTGTCCCTGAAGTCACAATTTCTTGCTTGATCATCACCTTCTCATCTACTTCACAAGATACTAACCTATCACAAGTCTCCTGACCCCTTTGAAACTGTTTCTGTAATGCTGTACCCTCTTGTTCAGCAGATAGGTGACATGGTGCTCCACAGTGTGAAAACCATGGTTTACTAGAAAATTATAGTGAAAGTGAATGGATAAACCTTGGATAAATCAGTCCTGGAGTCATGCTTTTTTCCAAATATTAGGCTTAAAAATAAAGCAATAAAATACCAAGAATACTCATTATGCTAATTAAGTGGTGGATAAGTTTACTTTATTACGGTTATAAAGTATTAACATGACAACCTTTCTTATATTCAACTATGGAAATACTATCAAGATCATTGTCAGGAAAGAACCTAGAAGCTTCAGAACTAGAGCAGATGTTCTAGGGCCCTAAAGACCAAGAGGGATAACTCCCTATTTACGTAAAATACATGACATTAATCTGGCCCCACAACCCCTGAATCATTAGAGTAGCCACCCACTCCACGAGGTTCTCTGCAGCCACATTCTGTGTATATTCTTATCTTCATAGTCATAGCTACTCATCAGTCCTGCAGCAACACTACTGTGTTTCATCACGTGGTTTTAATTCCATTTGCTAATATTTTCATTTTTCATGTTAGAAAGTATTTAAAATTCATTGTCTTCGCTGCTTGCATAATTCTAACCACAGGACAGGCTTTTTACTCTCTCAGGGTCTTCCCAAGTAAAATTACCTCTCCAGATGTGATAGACAGCATTTAGCCTGGAATATCATAAAATGGCATGGTTCCCTATCACATGGAGATATTTCCTTCCTCCACACAGAATTAACAGATATATTTAACAAAGCATACCTACACACACAGAAGATAAGCCATAATTCAACTGGTGGGTCTGCAAGATGCCATAACTCACACCAGAAATTGAGAGACTGAAAAATCAGTTGCTATGAAAATTTATTGCTTCTAGCATTATTATTGATTTTCTGAAATGTTTTTAAAATATCTTATTTAGCCTTTCTGAGGGCAGATTTTAATTTACAGGACAGAATACTAAGCTTCCTAAAGATATTTAATACTTCCATGTACTAAGAAATTATTTGTTTTAGAGAAACCACTGAGAGATACTTATCAAGTAGAGTTCAGCATTCTCTGGAGTGTGGTTTTTAAAAGAATGTACCACAGAATCACAGAAAGTTAGGAGTTGGAAGGGACCTTGAAAGATCATCCAGCCCAATGCCTCTGCCAGAGCAGAAGGCCACATAGGAACACATCCAGGCAGGCTTTGAATGTCTCCAGGGAAGGAGACTCCACAACCTCCCTGGGCAGTCTGTGCTCTGTCACCCTCACAGTGAAAAAGATTTTCCTTATATTTACATGGAACCGCCTATGCTCCAAATGCAACAGTCCTGCTGAGGGACTTGTCGGATGATATTGTCCTTTGGACATTAATTTTTTTTGTTTTCAACCTTTAAGATTGCTTATCAACTAATGTCTCCACAGAAGTGGAAATATGTCCCCCAGGAACCATCTGGGACACCTCTGTATCACCTTTAGTAGAAGTCTACCATTTATTGAATAGTAGGGAAAGGTTCCTAAATACTGTTTAGAAAGATTGCTTTTGAAGTGAAGGACACATGTTGGAAGCCAAAAGAGATGCCAACTTCAAGTCAAACAAGTGAAGAATGAAACATTGAAAATTATATAGACTGAAATTACTTAAGTAACTAAATAGACTGTGTTCTGAAAGGAACAATCCACGGGATTCACTTTGTCATTATTTTTTTTTCGTATTTACTTAAATATGTTGACGTAAGTGGAGTAACAGTGTAAGAATTTTCCAGAAAGCCTTCAGGACTGAAGTGACCTTGTTTATGTCCATTCATGTGATAAAAAATCTACGTAGTCCATGCATGTAATGTGCCATATATCTCACATTAGGTGTTTGCAGATTAAACCACTTTACTACTTACCTTGATTTTGATATCTAGATGACTAGTTTTGTAAAACTTATAAAAGAAGTTTATCATATAGGAAGGGGGACTGTGGCTAAAAAAGTGTTCACAAGAACCTTGTAAACTCATGCTTTCCACAGAATTAGCAGATTATTCTTAATACTGTTTGTTATAGCACACAGTAGACATGAGCCTCCAGTGCACACTTGCAGCCCAGAAAGCCAACCAGATCTTTGGCTACATCAAGAGAAGCATGGCCTGCAGGTCGAGGGAAGTGATTCTCTCCCTCTGCTCTGCTCTTGTGAGACCCCACCTGGAGTACTGTGCCCAGCTCTGGAGACCCCATTACAGGAGAGACATGGATGTGCTGGAGTGTGTCCAGAGAAGGGCCACGGGGATGATCAGAGGGCTGGAGCACCTCTCCTATGAAGACAGACTGAGAGAGTTGGGGTTATTCAGTCTGAAGAGGAGAAGGTTCCAGGAGACTTCATTGTAGCCTTCCAGTACCTGAAGGGGCCTGCAAGAAAGCTGGTGAGGGACTTGTTAGGATGTCAGGCAGTGACAGGACTTGGGGGAATGGATTCAAAGTAGAGGAGGGTAGATTTAGATTGGAAGTTAGGAAGAAGTTCTTCATCATGAGGATGGTGAGGCCCTGGAACAGGTTGCCCAGAGAGGTGGTGGAAGCCCCATCCCTGGAAGTTTTTTAATGCCAGGCTGGACAGGGCTCTGAGCAACCTGATCTAGTGGGAGGTGTCCCTGCCCATGTCAGGGGAGTTGGAGCTAGAGGATCTTAAAGGTCCCTTCCAACCCTGAAAACTCTTTGATTCTAAATTCTATTATTCTACAATTATGCTGGAACAATGATCAACTTCTCAGCAAAATGAGGAACAAAATACCATGCGCTCTACCATATTGCATTAGATTTAGGTAATTTCTATCTTGTTTCTGAATGGGACCTTGTTTTGAATTGATATTTAAATTACTTAACATCCATAGTCACCAAATATCTGTTCTGGTATCTTATGAGAAAGAAAGAATTGTGTTGCACAGGGGGAAACATGTAACTTTATGTGCCAGAAACTTTGTGATAACAGGAAGGAGATAATAGTGAGAATGGACCAAAAGCATGGAAAGGGCCATTCTCCTTAGAAGGTTCTGTCAGTGCAAGGAAATAAGATTGAGAAAGAGTTACTGCTTTGTGCTTTGATATCATGACTTCTGTAAATAAAACCAGCCCCTGTCCATAGGTGTTTAAAGGGATTACATCATTACAAGTCAACTAGGGATCTTTCCAATTAAGGAAGCATGACCAAATCCTGGAAAACACAACAATGAAAGAATGTTGCAAGTCTAGAGACCCCACAGGCAATACCTGCAGCTGCAGAAATGTCTGTACACTGAAAATAGCCAGGTCATCCAATGGATATGCTGAGTGGGTGCACTTGTGCTGTGGATTTAGGGAAACAGTGCCAGCTTAACCCTGTCAAGCAAAAGCTCAGCAGAACCCCCTGTTTACTTTATTCCAGTGGAAAACCTAGTTTCAGCTTTCAGTGATGGTGTAGAGAAGGCATTTTACACATTCCTGCATACATGATGTAGATTTACTTTGGTTTTGTGGTGGACGAATGAGTGCATGGAGAAATACATGTACAGGACTCTAGACTGTACAGGACTCTCATGTACAGGGCAGACAAACAAGCCTTGTTGCATCAGTGGGGATGTACATAGTTGAACATCAAAGCAGAATCCAGCTGTGGGTTTCTGTGTTTCATAATAATGTGATTGTGTTGAGGTACTGCAAGAAGGCTACAATGCTGAAGTCTTTGCAAATCAAGCTTCAGCACAAAACCACACGTTTCCTCCCTGTTCTGGAGAAGCAGCGTTGGGAATGTCAGAGTATCTTGTCTGTAGCTCTTCTGTATTCAGATGCTGTCCATTTGGCATTGCAGCCTTGTTTGGCAATGAAAACAAGCCCTTGGTGGGAGAGGAAGTAAGAGTGAAGAAGAAAATCTGTCGCTAAAAATAAGATCAGCTTTACAATAGCCTTTTGCTCTTACACTGTTTATATAGGCAAATTACTTGGCAGACTCTGCTCTGACAGCACAGAAAGCAAGCTTTAGCCTGCTATTTTTGAGCCACTTACTCATCACAGGGTCCTTATTAAAAATGTGTTTCCATTCTTCTGCAAACAAATACAAAAATCTGGTCTCTGAAGATATCAGACCTGTTCATGTTTAAAACTGGCAAGACTGACTTGGAGAGAAGAAATTATGCATTTTTATTTTCTTCAGAGCAAACTTTTTATCCATTGGAAATATTGCATTATAAATTGTGTAAAAAAAAAATTAAAATGTTTTGAAGGGAAGAGAAAGCAAATATGTCTGACTCAAGTTCACCACGGGGGATCTTGCTGATGCTGTGGAGAAGCACAAGAGTGCTGTCAATTCACATCCACAGCCTATTCATGCCGTGCAGCCTCAATACTAAAGAAGTTGGAGTTTCTAGGGAAATAATTCCTATGCCCTAAGAGCAATGTAACATACTACCAGCACAAGAGTTCCTACCTGTTGGTTCAGGCATGTTACACATTCAGAAGAGATCAACCTCACGTTTCCCTCAAAACCATCAGTCCTTAACTTCAGCTGGCTTTGCCTGGTAAAGCTCTGAGGCAGGACAGCTAAAAAGTCACCCTTTGATGCAGATGCTCTTGATTGTTTGTTGAACACCACCATCTCTGTTTGGCACAACATTGTTATCTACAGACAGGGCAAGAGTTTGCTGAAATGATCAGATTCTGAGGGTAAGGTTTTGGTCATTTTTATGCTTAGGATTAAAATTGTCTCTTATGATTAGATAGACACCAGTGATTAGGGTAATGATAAAAGGTTACAGCTGTCTGAACAGCTAGTAGCTTTACACATTTCATTGCTGATAAGTGCACTAACACAACAGCTCTACCAACACCTCAGAGACAGGATATAGAGCACAGAAAACACCAATTTCCTCTTCCTCTCACAGGGAGTCAGTTACAGTAACACCTTGTTCAAATGCGGTATAAACTGGAAAAAAAAAACCAACAAAAAAACCAAACAGAATTTAAAAAAGAAAACAACCACTCAGAATTTATTAGCCCTTGAAAGGTCTTCCTTCGTATATATTAGGAATAAAGGCTTGATTCTACTGTGAGCTCAAAGACTTTCTAACCTGAGGTACAAAAAACATACTTTAAGATTCATTAAGATACTTAAGCTATTTTAACTGCAAATTATCAACAGATCAATTTGAGAGGAAGAGGGAGGAGTCTTCACAAATGTGTTTTTTAAGGGACCAACAATTCTATATAGCCTCATGCTGACATCCAGACAGAAGGCAGAGAAATACCAAGATTGGGGGTGCTGACATCTCCCTTCCTATCTGCAAGAGACTGGGGTGTCACTGCCATCTCCAAGGAGGAAGCATAGAGGCAGACAGCACACAGCCAGCCTGAGACTACAGTTCTGCCTCTGCAGGGCTGCATGAGGGCAGGGACCCCTCCATGACACAGCTGACTTGCAAAGCCACATCTCCTGGGTCCTCTGGCATCCATGTACAACACTGGTGTGAAAAAAGGCTCAGATACATCCCTGTCAAAACATTTGTAGGGGGAAGACCAGAAGAAATGCACAGCTATCTATAAAGGGGGGGGGTGAAGGGGAAAATTAAGAAAACTTAATGCACTCTACTTATGCACGTAGAGTTCAAACACTGCCTTTGGTCTCAAGAATGCTCTGCTACAGATTTGTAAATATGACCAGGGGGAGAAACGACAGAGCTGGCTTATTTAAGACTGGAAAAATAGTTAGACTTTTCCTTAAAACTGCAAGGATGTAAATGCACAAAGCATTGAAAGCACATCATTGAAAGCACCATCAGAAAATGGAAGGCATATTGTTAATGACCTTCATCCCACCACCTTTTCTGTAGCCTTATTATTTCTGCTATTGGAGATCTGTGATATCTCTTCAGGCTTCATTGTAAGGGGAATTCAATGCATCTATCCTATAAAAATAACCTATAAGTTATGCAATATTTCAAAGTTCCTCTTTAGACAGATTTTTCATGTGTGCATATTTGGCTGCAGAAAAATTATTTTCAAGATTTGAAATACACGTAATCTGATATGAATTTTAAATACTTGATTTGATTTAATTTAATTTAAATGTCCTGTTGCTGTTAAGTTCTAGTTGGTCATATAAATAATATTTTTTTCTTGTTCAACTGGATGAGCAGAGCTTGCTCAGTCACTAGGTTTATGATTCATAAACTTAGAGGATCTGAGTCAAAATCTTCCTAGTTATTGGTAAGATAGCAACTGGATAATCAATTTCTCGGCTTTTGTGTTTTCCCAAGAGCACTCTGGCTACTGAAAATTAGTGGCCTGAATCTCTGCAGAAAGTAGTCATTTTTATTTGAGGTTATATCTTATATAATATCAAAGTCAAAACAAGCTCATCCAGTTCTTGTCCGGCTTTGGTTTAAACTCCTTTGTTTTATCTTGGTTGCTGTTCTGGAGGGAACATTTTGATGTGAAAAAGGGAAATAGTACTGGAATGAGCTTTCTTCCCTTCCCAAATTCATGAAAGAAAGGGAGAACAGTTACTGTGTCAGTGCTGATCAGGGAAGTAGTGACAGTAAGAGCCAGGCAACAGAGGGCTGGTGACAGCCCAGCCCATGCCAACACTGGCTGCTCAGTACATGGTTTTCCATAAATGGTTTGATGTCCACTGAAAACCTTTACAAGAGGACACTGAAGGCAGTGTCCCAGGCACTCTCCCTTGCTAACTCAAGATTACAATCTTCCAGAGAGCTTCCTAGGCCTTCCCAGAAGTTTAGATGTCTGAGTTAATGTGTACCTGTTAATACAAGTACAATTTTAAGGCTAAAATTATATATTTTAAGAAAAAGTTGCATTGGTTAACATATCTACATCTTAACCCCCATTGCCCTGACTGAAGAAGAACTTCTTATAATCCTGTAGGATAAACTGTAGTAATATGGTGAATGTACAGATTCACAGAAAAACAATTATACGTGTGGTAATGTTGGAAAGCTCATTTTATTTGTTAATTAATCTCATTTACTTGGTAGACAAGAGTTGTAATAACTGTAGCCATTCTTTATAAGGACACAGCAAATAAGGAAAACATGCCTAAATACAGCACTAGCCTGCCATTTGGACTTCTCAAGAGACACTTGTCTATCTGCCTACTGAGTAGCTGGATTAAAGGTCAGTAGTGATCGATGTGGCACTGAGTCACCATTATGCAAAACCCTATAAGCACAGATATTAAGGAGGCAAAGCAGGACCAATTCCTTACCATTCTTAAATTTTGGGACTTTGTAAAGGTAGTAAAGCAAAAGAGACACCTCCAGACAAGTGTTTGGTGTGTGGGATTTCACACTCATTGTTTAATCTTTATTAGTTTCTTTTAGTATTCCTGCTATGAAGGAAGTATCAGATATCCAACTACAAGGTAGGCATGAAGCTGAGCACTACATTTCAAGGCACCTGCAAGCAAACAGTCACTAGAGAGAAGGCAAAAGTGTAGCCAAAATCAATAGCAAACCATAAATCAACTTAAATAAGTGATATAATAACTCAAATATTGGTGATTTGTGAGAGGAACTGGAGAAACAAAAATTAGTTTGCAAATAATTTAAAAGCTTAAACTTGTATGATACTTTACCCAGAACTAGACAGATCTGTTCTGCTAAAGACATAGCCCTGATTTTATATATTTAATTTCATGTTTTTTATAGGATCCTTTTTTATTAAAATAGATAACAGTGCAACAGCCTTCCTGACAGCCTAGTTTGACTGTCCGTACAGCTGATGGTGAATAAAACCTGAAAGATTTCAAGATAGTTCAGACAATTCAGGACAGAATATCTTCTAATTCATACTTAACCTCAGTCTGGAAGCTGTGTGTGTGTGTGTGTGTGTCTTTCATCTTCAGGCTGCTATAAACACTACTGCTCTTTCACTGACATCTTTCCAATATGTTAACCAGTATTTGTCAGTGCAGGAAATACATGGCGTGCTGATGCCTGAGTTAATGTTTTCAATAATAAACACAGATATTTCAAAGATTAATGTTTTAATTAGGATTTTTTTCTCTGTTTTGAACCCTTTGTAGCTTAGAATGCTCTTCTCAAGCTCCATGACATCGTATATTCTATAACACATATTTTCTGCCCATGTTTCACACTCTGCTCTCTTTGCTTATCTACTTTGTTGGATTTCTCACGTTATGAATAAATATATTCTTTCTTGATTCATTGCATGGAACCAAGCATAGTGAAAACAAGTCACAGAAGTTATCTTCTAGTCATTATCCAAAAGACAATAGCAGAGACAGCTGAGGTATTATTAATGAAAATTTTATAAAAAAGAAGAAACGAGATACAAGAGTTATCATTGTGATAGATGTTTGCAGGTAAGATACAGTAAAATGTTTTTATACTCCCTTACACTAGTAAGGGACACAGGAGGGTAGACAAGCCACCTTTAATAGAGACAGTGGATCTCTCCTTTTTAAAATTTTGACTTGCTTTAACTGTTTTGTTCTTTTATACTTAGTAAAAACCTTTTCTGACAATTTCTGTCTCTCTTCCACTGAAATAAACTGAAATATATTCAAGTTTATGTGACAGATTAAAGGATGACAGATACAAGGGAATCTTAGCTTATGGTACTGGGATATAAGAACACAACTATTAATGAAATAATTCACAGATTATTTGAAATAAAATTTAGCTTATTCTATTTGTTTCAAATTATGAAAGGGACTGACACAATCATGCAAAACTCTAATTTTCTGAGAGCAGTACTGCAAAATTTACAAGTTTCACAAGCTGCTTCTTTTGCTAGCAATCAATTACTTAGTTATTGCTTTTTTCCTATCTTCATACTTTGGTCCAGGTTCTTATTGCAGGCTGTATGTTTTGAATTGCAATGTCCCTGCTCTGCCACACCACAACTGCCATCATGTGCTTCAGCTTACCTACTCTGCCTTCTTTAGCACCAAAATCCTTAATACTGTAGATCATGTGTCATGGCCCAACAACAGCAAGGCAGGATTTGCAGCTGCATCTACACAAAACGTAGTGGTGAATTTCTAGTACAGGCGAATACCTTTATTGAAAAAAATCAGTTCTGCTCTGCTGTATGAGATGGCACTACAGCATCTGGCCCCACTCTTCTGAAGGTTCAGTCTGTTTCCAGTGCTCTTTCCAGAGAAATTAGTACATTTTGTTGGCATCTTTTTTTCATAGTTGAGCTACACAGCATTGCTCCCTGAAATATACATTGGTTGCCAGGCCACTGATGGCCACACCAACAACAGTATTCACATGCTGAGAAAAGACAGCAGACCAAAGACCTTAAAAAAAAAAAAGCTGAGTGGTAGCCCTGTGGGATTCTGGGCCCCTTTTAACTCACTCAGATACTACCTAAGCCCTGGCCTCTGGTTTTGCACATCTCTGCAGACTTCAGCAGTGGTACTTCAGTAGGTGGCACTCTGTCCTTGGAATCCGCCTGGAACCTAGTATAGACTTCCAGCAGATCTGGAAGTCAACTCTGCCTTAATCCCTTTCCTATTGTGTGTGGCAGTGTCTCTCCCCAGCTAACTCAGCCCTTCTCTTTTTCCACCCTGGCAGTTCTGCTCTCTAGGAAGGCTGCAATTCAAGGATCAGTGGAGCAATTTATCTGAAACCTTCATTAGTTTTGCAGAGGCAATGGACGTGGCCATTTTCAGTAAGCAAAAAGTTAACCTCTTAATGCACTGCAAATCAGCTTTAGATTGCAGGATTTTGTTAAGCACTAGTCAGTTAGTCAACACATAGGAAGAAAGAAGGTGCAATCCAGGTTTTATTATTCAGCTTGAGTGGCTATCTGGAAACCAAATTGTATTCATTTGGCTTTCCAGAAAGTACACCACAGAGGTAGTTGATGACAGTAACAGATGGTGCCCAGGGCAGAGAATTTCCCCCCGAAATATAAATCAAGAGACAGAGCAGTTTGATCAGTAGGTGAGTGAACATCTGTTTCTCTGTGGAGGTCAGTACAGAAGGATCATTAACTTCTCCTTGAAGTGACCTTTTTATACTCAGGAAACATGGTCAAGGCATGATTATTTTTGGTACCACCCACTATGTTTTCTTTTTCTCTTTATCCCTAAAATTCATTTACACTGGATGTAAACAGCAGGCAAGCTGTTGCCCGAGCTCATAGGGACTCCAGACTAGGTTACTGTTTTTCATTGATTTTCCAGCTACGTTCAAATACAGTATTGAAAACTCACTGATGAAAGGATTCATCTGTATCAGCTGACATGTATAACAACAGAAAATCTTCTGGGATGGCTAATAAAACCAGGCAAAATCTGCAAAACAAATACCTTGTCAAAAGCTTTTGGAAAAAGCCTGAATGTTCATAGTAGTGGTAAAATTTCATTCTAGAGAAAGCATAGTAAAAAGGCAGTCACTAGGTAAGGGCAGATCACTCTTTCCCATTTTTTTAGAAGTGCTCATTTCTAATCTTGTCAAGTATCTCTTAACATAGCTTAATGAAATGAAACAATACTTGATGTTGTAATAAGGTCACATGGTAACTACAATCAAATTTAAGAATTAAGAATCATACTTTCACTATATACTTGTACTTCTTTTAGCACCATAAGACTTAATATCTTCAACACCCATTTTTAATAAAAGTTACAATTACTCAACCTTATTTTTTTTCCTGCTCATGAAAACTTACCAGCAATTGAATATGACTGTTTATATTTATAGAATCCTTTTGGTCAGAAAGACCTTTAAGACCTTTAAGTCCAACTGTTAACACTGCCAAGTCCACCACTATACCATGTCCCTAACTAAGTGTATCATCTACACCTCTTTTACGTACCTGCAGGGGTGGTGACTCAACCATTTCCCTGGACAGCCTGTTCCAATGCTTAACAACCTTTTCACTAAAGGAATATTTCTTAATATCTAGTCTAAACCTTCCCTGGCACAATGTGAGACCATTTGCTCTCATCCTCTCACCCTAACACTTGTTACTTGGGAAAAGAGGCCAGCGTCCACCTCGCTAAAACCTCCTGTCTGGTTTTACCCTCAGGCCCATTTTCTCCAGGCAGAACAACCCCAGTCTTCTCAGTCACTCCTCATGAAATTTGTGCTCCAGACTCTTCACCAGCCTCATTGCTATCTTCTGAACTCTCTCCAGCACCTCAGTATCTTTCTTGTAGTGAGGGGCCCAGAACTGAACACAGCACTCGAGGTGTGGTCTCACCAGTGCCGAGTACAGGGGCACCATCCCTTCCCCTCTCCTGCTGGCTACACTATTGCTGATAGAAGCCAGGATGCTGTTGGCCTTCTTGGCCACCTGAGAACAGTGCTATTCATATTCAGCAGGCTGTCGACCAGCACTCCAAAATCCCTTTCCTCTGGGCAGCTTTCAAGGCACTGGTCCTCAAGCCTCTAGCATTGCATGGGGTAGCTGTGACCCAGGTGCTGGACCTGACACTGAGCCTTGTTGAATCTCATAGAACTGGCCTCAAAATCCAGCTTGTCCAGTGCCTGAAGCAGCTCAACACTCCCTCACAACTTGTTGTCACTTGCCAACTTACAGAAGCTGCACTCTGTCACCTCACCCAGATCATTGATAAAGACACTGATAAAATAATTGATAAAGAGAACTGTCCCCAGCACTGATCCCTGAGGAACACCACTTGTGACCAGCCATCAGGTAGATTTAGTTCCATGTATCTCAACTGCTTGGGCCTGGCCATTATAAGCAGACAATTTCTACAGGAGAATGTTGTGGGAAATGGTGTCAAAGACTTCACCAAAGTCCAGGTAAAAGACATCCACAGGCTTTCCCTCATGCACTAAGCAGGTCACCTTGTCATAGAAGGAGAACTGGGTAGCCAAGCAGGACCTACCTTTCACAAACCTATGTTGACTGGGACTAATTACCTGGTTTTCCTGTGTGTGCCATGTGATGGCACTGAAGATGACCTGCTCCATAACCTTCCCTGGCACTGAAGCAGGCTGACAGGTTTGTAGTTCCCCAAATCCTCTTTCTGGTCTTTCTTGTAGGTGGGCATCACATTTGCTAACCTCCAGTCAACTAGGACTTGGTGATGGTTAATGATGGAAAGTGGCTGATGACCATCAGTCTATTCTGATCCATAGATGCGTGTGTCTAAGTAGTGTAGCAGGTTACAAAACATCTCCCCTTGCATTATGGGCACTTCAGACTGCTCCCTATGCCAGTCTTGCAGCTCAGGAGGCTGGGTACCTAGTGAACTGGCTCTGCTGCTAAATATAGAGTCAAAGGAGGCACTAAATAACTCAACCTTTTCCTCATTCTTTGTCACTGTGTTTTTCCCTGCATCCAGTAATAAATGAAGATTCTCCTTAATCCTCCTTTTGTTACTAATATATTTATTAAAACAATTTTTATTGTCTTTTATGGAAGTAGCCAGAAATGCAGCAACACAAGGCTTGTATGGGAAATAATGCCTTTCAACAGTTCAATGGAGCAGGGGGACCTCCCCAGAATATCAGTCTGATTGAAGTAGATTGATAAATACTAACAAGTTATCCAGAGAGATATAGTCGTAACTTTTCATTAAGGGGCAACTGGATAGAGAAGGTGTGCACTGGAAAATTCAAATCCACTTCATCCACTTCAGTCCTGCTCCTTACAAATATCAGTGCAGAAGCACATAGGTCTATCTTTTCAAGGATCAGATATTATTTAGGAAATAAACAAGAAAGAAACTGTACTTTCTTATTCAGTTTTGAAAGCATGAGGGACCATCATGATCTCAGATTCCTCACAGTTCTTATTGTGTCATGACTTTTACATGCTGTTTGAATGTCTGGAGAAGCTGTGCTCATCTGAGATGAATATGGGGATCCCAACATCCTTAGGAGGGTCTTTCCTCCTCTCCATCTGCTGCATTAGAGCTGAGTTACAGCTCACACTTTTGCAATTATTCTCATAAGGTAAGAAACCACAGATATCTTAGACTAGATTTCTTGATGAAAGGTGAAGAACACACATTTTGTAAATAACAAATGGGAAAGCAACAAAGACCACAAAGTCACAGAGGTAACCAGACCCACAAAAACACCATTACCAATACTAAATGTTTGAAGTTACTTCGGTTGCCCACAAATGCTTTTTAAAATCACGTTTTAAAGAAAATAATTACAATAACATGAGTAAATTGTTAAAGTGGCACGGCCAGGTGGTGCAATGCCTTTTTTAGAAGGACAGAAACCCATTCTCCAAGTAGGTGTCTGAAAGGATGTCTAACAGGAACCTGTGTTGACTGTGCAGCCAATAAAATAGACTCCATGGTTATATGTAGGCTTCTGTCACCTCAGGAGACCACTCCAAAAACTACAGGAGATCCTGAACCTGACCACAGCTTCTTATCACAGTAACTTTAAGACCTAGGATCTCTTTTCCTAGTAGTTTAACTTAAACCTAGCAAGGCTGACTTCCCATTGAATCTGCTGTCATCTGTGCTTTCCCTTTGGCCATCTTAATCCTGTTCCTGGGTTTTTCTTATTTCTTCTGTTTTGAATTCTCCTTATAATCCACCTAATATAGTTCCACTCTACTGTATTCCTAATTCTGATTGATGCTATACAGTAGTTAATTACAGCAGTATCTAAAGGGTGTGGACAAGTAGAACTGCCTTTTTCTGCTGTTGTGAGTTAGATTTTCACTATCCCAAAACACATTTTAGCAATAAGGTGGGTGGTCCTGCCTTCCCTCTGCTTCTTCAGTGTGGAACTGAGACCAGTGAAATGGAGAAAAAATGGAGTCCCCCATAAACACATGGGCAGAACAGAAACTGTTGCAGAGGTCCACTGATAAAAATCATAGTAATAAAGCCCAGCTTTTAAAGCTTCCAAAAGCAAACGTTATCTTTCTCCTTTTCATTATTATTGAAACACCTGATTGCCATTTGTTACAAAAAGTTTCAAATTAACTATCTTATAACTTAAGTTCTTGTAACTTTTCCTGCGCTGTACAGAACACACAAGAGACCGAGTGAAGCATTTGAAAATGTCACTTGAAACATCACTTGGTGGACTGCTGGGTGTAGCTCTCTGGAATGGAACCTGATGATCTGGCAGCCATCAAATGTCCCCTCAATGAGTAACACTTAGTGCCTTCCTGGCCCAGTGCTCATAACAAGGAAGGAACAAGTAAGCAGAGAGCAGATGGAAACTTCATCGTCCACAGTATATCAGAAATACATGTCAGAACTTCCTGGGCCCCTCTTTTAGTTTTACTGGAGCTGCTCCATTTTTAGTAGCTTGCTGCTGTAATTTTGCAATTATATTTATATTCATGTAATGTTAGCAGATTGAAAAAAAAATATCTTTTTGAATCTCTATATCTAGAATTAATACATGTACCAATGATATGTATTTATATAAGACACTAAACAGAAGGTCTTTTTGATCTGGGAACTTTGCCTGCTTTGTTAGTGTGACAGTGGAGAATACTGTGCCCTGTATTTATAAAAAAAGTTGAAACAAAAAACATCTCCAGCAGTTGGCTATATTTCAGCTGTTTTTTTTCTTTTTTAGCATTCTTATCGTTTAATATTATTTCGAAATAAGAAAAAAATTAAAAATGTAAATGTAAAAACTATATTTACAAAAAAAAGTCTCAAATAATATTAAGAGCTTTACTTAAGACTGCAAAAAGATCAAGAGCAAGATCTTTCATTTGTCCTCAATACACTCCATTGTGCAAGAACTTCCAGAAAATGAGGACTCTTGCAGCAAGACTATATATGCCACAGTACTCACCCTAAACCCTACATTTCCCCCCTTCTGCTCCCTCCTTTCAAATTTAATTTGGGCTTTCAAAGCTGTTTTTGAATAGGCATGGGGGAGGGGGGTGCGTGGGGAGGGAGGAGTGATTCACTTGCTAGTTTTGTAATGGTCTTTGTTCCCATTCATATTGTTCTGTAATGACGCATGCCATGAACTCTCAGAAATTCTGGAACCAGCCTTACAGCCCAGGCTACACCCTTCCATTGGAAAGAAAACAGTATCATCATCTTAAACAACATTCGTGTAAAACAAATGGTGAACAAAAGACAATGACAAATAAACAAAGGAAAGAATGAACTAGAGAGTGGTTTCAGTGAATGGCATTAAGTATGAAAGACAAGTTTTCCTCCTGGCATAATTCTTTAATATTAATCTGTGTTGATTTATGACCACATCACAATGGTTATTTTTGTATATTTGGATTGAGAAGAGAGCAGGGTGCCTATAGAGAGGGGCACTAACATTCACACACGCCATCTCCTGCTGTGCGTTTCCTTCTTTAACTAGTGAATACAGCAGGTCCGGGATGCAGATTCCACACAGCTCATCCCAGATCTTTAACACCAGCTTGAAAAGCACGTTCCTCTGGAGAAAAGGTAGTTAGGGGAAGTGGTCTACACTACCGAGGCTACTGCTGTCCCTCCTCCTAGGCAAGTCATTGATATCCTTGGAACTCAATTTTTTCATCTCTAAAGCAAGAACATCATTTAGGAATCTGACAATCAAATGGTGGTTTAAGAATTTAGGATTAAATAGAGATATATAAAAAGCATCTTGCAAATGTTTATCCTCAGCATATTACAATAGACATTTCCAGCAGTCTGATTATCTCATCACATACTCATTTTACAGCCAGGCTACCTACACAGCAGCACTTCACATCTGCAGGAATCTACTAGGGGCACAGCATGCCTGTTGCCTTCCAGCCAGGTTGGAGTACATGACTCTTGAATCCCATTTGTTTTGATTTATCTTCTGGCTTTATACACATATTTAGCATATACCTATCCCTGCAAAGTCAACTCAGACCAACCACAGAATTCATTTGGACTGTAGTGAGCATCAGGTCAACCATGGAGATACAATCCAGGTTGCTGTATCCTTCAAGACACTAAGGATGAGCTTCTTTGGCAATTGTTCTGTTTTCCTTTACTGCTCCCCTGTTCCAGTGTTATTTGCTCTCCTACTTGGGCACAGACATATCCCATTTCAATATGTATTAGCCTCACAGGGAGTAGAAAGAGATACAAAAGGAGAACCATTTGGTGCAGAAGCAGTCACCTGCTTCTTAATTAGAAGACCAACTGTCCAAACAAAAGAATGAATTGCATGCCTGGTTTACTGTGATAGAGTGAAAGGAAGCCTCAAATTACATGATTTACAAAGAAGATGACACCTCTGTTACAGCCCACTTATTTGCAGCTTGAAGTCAGGAGATGACAAGGTCAGATTCTTACACAATGATGAAAATTTAAATTTTTTTTCTCTCTCTTCTCTTTTTGCATCTTTAGGGATTACTAATAGCCTAGGCACCTCAGACCATGTATTTAAAACAAAAAAACCCCAAACAAATCAAACCAAAACAAAAAAGCAATTCAAAGCAAGAGACAACTAGCATGTCATAGAAAACTAGAGAATCATGTCCTCAGCATGAACTTCTCTGTTGATTACTGCCAGACTTTCCATTTCTCATTGTTCTCAGATAGTTTTAAACTTCATAATTACAACAGGATTATTAAAAGACTGTAACTTGATTGAGCCAAAACCTGAGGGTAGGTAATTCACACTAACTACAGTGATAGTGATGGGAGAGAAGCACTGCAATAATTTAAATTTTTTATGTGTAAGCTCCCCCCAGTAAAAATGAGGATTTTTAGCTAACCAGATTGGATTTATATGCATAATTTCACTATTAACAGGAATCTGTCCAAGTATAAGACAGCATGCAACTGTCTTAGAAGAAAATAACAGCATATTTTGCATAGCCCCCTCCCCCAGACCCTTATTCCCTCTTATTTTAAACTAAGGTATTTCCGTGTGGTTCAGGATGTGCAGAGCTAGCATTCTGTCTTCAATGATTTGCTCCAGTCCAGAGGTACATACATCATATGAGAGCTGTCAGCACAAGATGTTGCTGCCTGGGGCTACATAGTGAATATAACAATTTAGCAGAATTCAGAGTATATATATATAAAATTGTGTGCATATATATGTGTGTGTGTGTGTGTGTGTGTGTGAGAGAGAGAGAGAGATATACATACACACATACATATATATGTATATATATGTGTATATGTATATATATATTTATACATATCAGAATGCACCTTTTTTTTTTTTTTG